>JAREIK010000859.1:142255-182600 GCA_029783825.1 Sapria himalayana | reverse complement strand
TTTTTTGTAAAAAAAATTATGAAATAATTTTGGAAAGAAAATAGCTATAGATTTTTGCCTCACTAATTTAGCTAGAGAATTTTGAGTATATATTAAGTTGAAAAATAATAATTACTACACTTAATTATGATTAAAATTAGGAAGGAACGGATATATTAGGAAGGAAAGAATATACTTAGCTAGGAATTTATTGTTTAAGATTTGCTAGCCATTTTTTTTCTCATTAATATTTTGTGACGAGCATTTTAGTGTTAGATTATTTACAATGATAATTTGTTGTTATTCTATTTAGAGACGGAATACACCCAAATAGCTAGGAAAATTTCTTTAGCTATTTGTTCTTTTTTTTGTAGTGAGATTGATATATAGATTAATAGATATATTGATAGATAGATTTGATAGATAGATAGATAGCTTAATAAAAAGATATATAGATAGGAGACATAGATAGATAAATAGACAGATAGATAGATAAAAAGATAGACAAATAAATATATAAATAGATAGATAGATAGATAGATAGATAGTTAGATAGAAATATATATAAATATTTTGATAGACCAAATCGATAGAGAGATAATTAAAGAGATAGATAGATAGATAGACAAAATATATTAAAGATAGATAGTAAGAATGAAAGATAGATAGATAGATTAATAGATAGATAGATAAATAGATAAACCAGATAAATAGATTGATAGTTAGACTAATACATAAATAAATAAATATATATATATATATATATACACACACACACCACACACACATCAATAGATTGATTGAATTGACAAATTTATAGATAGATTTATAAACATATTGATCAACAAATTAATAGATAGACTGATATTTAGATTGATAGACAGATTGATATATAGATAAATAGATAGAATGATAGATAGATAGATAAATAGCTAGAGAGATAGATAGATATACAAATAGATAGAAAGACAAACATATAGCTACATAGATGGATAGTTAGATAGATAGGCAGATAGATAGATAACATACAGATAGACATATAGAAAGACAGACAGATAGATTGATTGATAAAAAGATAGATAGACTGAAAGAAGATGGATAGATATATAAAAAAGATAGATAGATAGACAGATAGATATATAGATAATCAAAATGATAGATAGATTGAAATATAGATTGACAGATAGACATATAGATAGATAGACAGACAGATAGATTGATTGACAGATAGACAGATAGATAGATAGATATTAAGATAGATATAAAGATAGATAAACAAATAGATATAAAGATAAATAGACAGATAGATAGATAAAACGAACCATAGAAAGATAGAAAGCTAGATAGTTTGTTAGAAAGATAGATCGATATTTAGAAAAATAGTTAGACAAATAGATAGACATAAATAGACAAATAAATAGACAAATAGATATATAGATAGATAGATATAAATATATAAAGATAGATCAATAGACAAATTGATATACATATAGATATATAGATAAAAAGATAGACTGATAGTTTGTTAGAGAGATAGATAGATAGATAAATAGATAGATAAATAGATAGATAGACATATAGATAGATAGATTAATAGATAAATAGATAGATAAATTGACAGAGAGATTGACTGATTGATAAGATAGATAGATATACATACATACAGATAGATAGAAAGAAAGATATATAGATATATAGATAGACAGATAGATAGATATACAGATAGATAAATAGATAGATAGACTAATAGATAGATAGATAGACTGATAGATAAACTGACTGACAGATAGAGAGATATATAGATAGAGAGACAAATTGATGGACAGTTTTATAGATAAATAATTAGACATATAAAAGATAGATAGATAGACATATAGATAAATAGATATATAGATAGATAGACAGACAGATATATATATATAAAGATAAATAGACAGACAAATATATAGATATATAGATACAAAGATAGATCTATAGAAAGATAGATAGACATATAACTTGAAAAATAGATAGACATATAGATAGATTGATATATAGATAGAAAATAGATAGATAGACAAATAGATGGACAAATAGATTGATAAATAGATTGTAAGATATATAGAAATATAGATAAATATATAGACAAATAAATAGATAGATAGATAGATAGATATATAACAAATAAATAGATAGAGAGAGAGAAAAATAGACACATGGAGAGACAAATAGATGGATTGATAGAAAGATAGATAGATAGACAGATAGATATCTTAATAGAAAGGCAAACAGATTGACATACAGATAGATAGATAATTATTCATATAGAAAGACAGATAGATTGATTGATGATAGACTGAGCGATAAATAGATAGATTGATAAATAAACACAAAGAGAGACATATTGACAAACATATTGAGAGACAGATAGATAGACAAATAGATAGACACACATATAAACATACAGATATATTGATAGATTAATAAACAGATAGACACACATATTGAAAGAAAGATAGATAGATAGACAGATAGATAGACAGATAGATAGACAGATAGATAAATATTTGATAGATAGACAAATAGATAAACAGATAGATCGATAGAAAGATAGATATACATATAAATAGATAGAATATATATATATATATATAAGTAGATAAATAGATTTATAGATAGATTGATTGTTAGACAAATTGATAGATAGATTGATACATAGAATGATAGACATATTGATAGATAGATTGAAATATAGATTGATAAAAAGATTGATAGAAAGATAACTAAACATCTTAAAAGAAAGATAAATAGATAGATAGATAGATTGACAACTAGATTAACACCAAGATTGACAAATTGATAGAAAGATTTATAAACATATATTGGTAGAGTGATTAAAAGATAGATTGATAGACAGATTCATAAAAAATAGATAAACAAATAATTATAAAGATAGATAGACATATAGATTCACAGATATTTAGATAGATAGATAGTTAGTTAGTTAGAAAGATAAATAGACACTTATATAGATAGATTGATAAAAAATAGAAAGAAAGATTGATTGATTGAGAGAAGATAGAAAGATAGAAAAAAAGAAAGAAATAAAGAAAGATATATTTATTGATTGATAAATAGATGGATAGAAAGATAGATAAATAAACTGATAGATAGATTGATTGATAGATAAATAGATTGATAGATAGTTAGATAGTATGATTCATAGTGATAGACATATTGATAATTAGATTGATAGATAAATTGATATTTAGATTGATAAATAGATTTATAGACAAAATTAAAAATAGATGGATAGATAGATTGATTGATAGTTAGATAGTGAGATTGATAAACAAATTGATAGACATATTGATAATTATATTGATCGATAGATTGTTATATATATTGATAGACAAATTTAAAGACAAATTTAAAAATAGATTGATAGATAGATAAATAGATTAACATATATATAGACATATATATAGATATATATATGGACAGGTAGATAGGTAGATAGATAAATAGATAGATAGATAAACAGATAGAAAGATATATCAAAAAATAGATAGGAAGATAGAAAGATAGATATAAAGATAGATAGACAGATGGATAAATAGATAGATAGATAGATAGAAAAATAAATAGATACATAGATAGATTGATAGATGATAGAAAGATTGATAGATAGATATATAGATAAATGGATAGATTGACATTTAGATAGACAAATAGATAGATAGATAGATTGATTGATTGATAGTTAGATAGATAGATAGATATATAGAAAGATAGATAGACAGATATATAGACACATAGATAGTATATAGATAAAATATAGATAGATAGATATATACCGAAATATCTATAAATATATGTCTTTCTATTTGTCTAAAGATCTAAAAATGTGTCTGTCTATCTATCTGCCTATCTATCTATTTGTCTAAATATCTGTCTATCTATCTCTTTATATATTAATCTATCTATCTCTTTATCAATCAATCTATCTATCTGTCTGTCTATCTGCCTATTTGTTTGACTGTTTATGTGTCTTTTAGTCTAAATATCTATCTATCTTTCTTTCTTTCTAACTATCTATCTATATGTCTATCTTTCTATCTTTTTATCTATCTATCAGTCTATCAATCTATTTATCTATCTATCAATCTTTATATCTATCAATTTATTTATCTTTCCATCTGTTTATCTATCTTTTAGTCTATTTATTTATTTATCTATCAATCTTTATATTTATCAATTTATTTATTTATCTATTTATCTTTTAGTCTATCCATCTATTTATCTATCTTTTTTTCTTTTATCTTCCAACTATCAATCTGTCTATTTGTTTATCTATTTATTTGCATATTTGTTTATTTGCTTATATTTTTATATATTTATCTATATATATGTTTATTTATCTATTTTTTATATAGTTATCTATCTATCGATCTATCAGTTTATCTGTTTATCTATGTATTAGTCAATAAGTCTATCTGTCTATATATATATATATATATCTCTCTCTATTAATCTATCAATTTGTTTATCTATCCATTTGTATATCTATCTTTCAATCTATCTATCAATATGTCTATATATTTGTTAGTCTATCAATAATTCTATCTATCTATTTTTCTTACTATTAGTTTATCTATCTATCTGTACATCTATATATGTGATTATAAGCTATTTTAATCATAGTTTGTCTATCTATTTAACTATCTATCTGTCTATTTATTTATCTATCTATCTGTCTATCCGTCTATCTTATTTTATTTTTATCTGTCTATATGTTTATCTGTCTATATGTCTATTTGTCAATCTATCTATTTCTCTATCTATTTATTTGTTTATCTACCTATATATCTATCAATAAATCTTTCTATCTATCTATCTATATCTTTATCTCTTTATATGTCTATATGTATATATATCGATCTATCTCTCTATGATCTATCTATCTGTCAAAATATCAATATAGCTATCTATCTATCTATTTGTTTATCTATTTATATGTCTATCTTTCTATCTATCTATCTATATATTTCTATGTTTATGTATATATGCATATATAAATATTTATGTCTAACTATATATTTATATATCTATATGTCTGTCTGTCTATCTATCAATATAACTACCTGTCTATCTCTCTATCTATCTATCTATCCATCTATTTATCTCTCTATCTATTATATATATATATATACCTATCTATTTATCTATCTACATGTTTACCTATCTATCTGTCTATGTATCAATCTATCTATATATCTATCTATCTATCTATCTATCTCTGTATATCTATATATCTTTCTATCTATTTCTATATTTCTATTTATCTATTATTCTATTTATCATTTCTTTATCTATATATCTATTTATCTATTTATGTCTCTTTCTATCTATATAATTTTTTATATTGTGATATATCTATCAATCAATTAATCTATATGTCTATTTATCAATCTATATGTTTATCTATTTATCTATGTATCTTTCTTTCTATCTTTCTATTCTTCTATCTATCTATATATATTTCCATCTATGTATTTATTTATTTATATTTATCTTCATATATATATATATATATATATATATCCAATCTATCTATTTATCTATCTATCTTTCTTCTTTCTACCAATCTATCTATCTATCTACATGTCTATTTATCTATATTTCTATCTTTTTATCTATCCACCTATCTATCTATCTATCTTTCATTCTTTATATATGTATATATATATATATATATATATCTACCTATCTATGTATATATCTCAATTACTATTTATCAATATATCTATTTATCTATTATTCTATCTATAAATCAATTTATCTATCTAATTATGTTTCTATCTACTTAATTATCTATCTATGTATCTATTTATCTGTATATCTATTTATCTATCTTTCTATATATCAATCAATCAATCTGTCTATTTATCTATTTTTCTATCTATCTATCTAACTTGTATCTATGTATCTATCAATCAATCAATATATCTATCTATCTATCTATTTATTTATCTAATTACCTATCTACCTATCTATCTATCTATCTAACCATCTATCTATATATCTTTCTTTCTATTAATCTTTTAGTCTATGTCTCTATCTATCTATCTATCTGTCTAATTGTCTTTCTATCTATCTATCTATCTTTATATTAGTCTATCTTTCTATCTATATTTTATCTATCTATCAGTCAATCAGTCTACCAGTCTACCTGTCTATATGTCTACCTATCAACCTGTCCACATATATACGTGTCTACCCGTCTACCTATCTACCTTTCTATCTATGTACATGTCTACCTATCTACATCTTTACCAACCTATATATGTAGCTATCAACTTGTCTACCTGTATATCTGTCCACCTATATACCTATCTACTTGTCTATCTGTCAAGTTATTTACCTATCTACCAGTCTACCTATCTATGTGTATACCTATCTACCTGTCTATCTGCCTACTTTTCTACCTTTCTACCTGTCTACCTATCTAACTATCTACATGTCTATCTCTCTATCGATCTATCTATTTATCTATCTATCAGTCTGTTTGGCTATCTATCTATATGTATATCTTTCTAATTGGAATATCTATCTTTTTGTCTATTTTTATATCTATCTATCTATCAGACTATCTGTATGTCTATCTATCTATTTGTCTTTCTGTTTGTTTGTCTAGTTATCTAGCTATCTATCTATTTAATTATCTATCTATCTATCTGTTTGTATATCTATTTGTCTTTCAATCAATAAATCAATAAATCAATTAATATATGTATGTATGTATCTATCTATCTATCTACCTATCTATCAATTTAGCTATCTAATTATATGTCTGTTTGACTGTCTATCTATGTAATTTTTTTCCTATCTACCTATTATTTGTAAATCTTTCTATTTATCAATCTGTCTATTTGACTATCAATCAATTTGTCTATTTATCTATCTGTCAATCTATATATCTTTCTATCTATATAACTAATTATCAATCTATATATCTCTTTGTCTATCTATCTATTTGTTTATCTAACTAACTATCTTTCATTCTATCATTATATCTGTCTATCTAACTTTTTATTTATCTATCTACTTTCCTATTTATCAATCTTTCAATCTATATATCTATCTATCTTTCTATCTGTCTATTTTTTTATTTGTATCTCTATCTATCAAAATATATGTATGTCTATCTATTTATTTGTCTTTTTTATTTGTCTAGCTAGCTATCTATCTATCTATTTAATTATCTTTCTATCTATTTATCTATATATCATTTGTTAATTATTCTATCTTTCTCGCTATCTATCTGTCTATTTGTCTATCTATCTATCTTTTTATCTTTTATCTATCTATCTCTCTAGTTGTTTATCCAAAACTATTTCTATATGTCTAATTGTACAATTATAAATATGTCTATCTATCTATCTATCTATTTATCTATATATCTACTTGCCTATATATTAATCTATCTATCTAACTATCTATCTTTATATATGGCTTTCTATTTATCTGTCTATTTTTCTATCTATTTATCTGTCAATATATTTATCTATCGATTTGTCTAATTGTCTATCTGTCAATCTATCTATATGTCTATATGTCTATCTATTTATCTGTCAATATGTTTATCTATCTATCTGTCTATCTATCTATCTATCTATATTTTTCAATCTGTCTATCTATCTATATATGTCTATCTATATATTTGTCTATATGTGTATTTGTCAATATTTCAATATATCTAATTGTCTATCTATTTATTTGTCTATCTATCTGTGTATCTGTCTATCTGACTATCTATATATTTTTCTATCTATCTATCTGCTTATCTATTTATTGATTTATCTATCTTTCTATCTATCTGTATATGAGTCTATATGCTTATATGTCTATAAATCTATCTTTATATCATTCTATTTGTCTATCTATTTATCTATGATATTTTTATTTATATATCTATCTGATCTCTTTTTCTATCAATGTATTTGTCTATCTGTCTATATGTCTCTATGTTTATCTATCTATCTATCTGTCTATCTATATGTCAATCAGTGTGACTATCTATCTATCTATTTTTGTATATGTTTATATGTCTATCTATCTATCTGTCTATATGTATATAGGTCTATCTATATGACTTTCTAAAAATTTGTTTATCTATCAATCGATCAATCATTCTTTGTCTATCTATCTATATATCAATCTATCTATCTCTGTATCTTACTATCTATATATCTAGAGATCTCTCTACATGTCTAACTATCTTTCTATAATTGTGTCTTTCCACCTATCAATCTATCTCTCTATCTCTCTCTCTATCTGTCTACCTAAATATTAATCTATCTATTTATCTATGTATCTATCTATCAATATGTCTATCAGTCTTTCTATGTATCTATCTATTTATCTATCTATTAGAAAATATATTTAACTATCTATATATTTAATTATAATCATCTCTATTTGTCTATCAATGTATAGATCTTTCTAATTGTATATTTTTCTATCTGTATATTAGTTTATATGTCTATTTATTTATCTATCTGTTTATTAATCTATCAATCTATCTATCTTAATTTATATCTATCTTTCTATCTATCAGTCTATTAGTCTATTAGTTTATCTGTATATCTGGTTATCATTTTATTTGTCTATCTAATTGTTTGTCTATATGTATCTTTATATATCTATCTATCTATCTATTTGTCAATCAATCAATCTATCTATATATATATATATATATGAATTTATTTATCAATCTATTTTTCAATCTATCTATATATTTATTTGTATATTTATCCATGTCTTTCTTTCTATTTGTCTACCTATCTATCCTTTTATCTAACTCTTTGTCTATATGATTTTTTTTATATATCTATAATTTTCTCATTTATCTATCTATATATCTATTAATCTTTCTATCTATCAATCTATCTATATGTATATATAATTGTCTATCTATCTATTTATCTATATGTCTATCAATTTATCTATCTATATATCTATCTATGCATCTATCTATTTCTCTATCAGTCTACCTATCTACAGATCTACATATCTACATGTATAACTATGTATCTATCTATATATCTATCTGTTTGTCTATCTATCTATCTATCTATATGTCTATGTTTCAATCTATCTGTCTATCTATCAATTTATCTATACCAGTATCTATTTGTCAATCAATCTATCTTACTACCTATCTGTTTATCTATCTATCAGTCAATATGTCTATTTTTCTTTCTATCTAACTATTTGTCTATCTATTTATAAGTCAATAGGTTTATTTGTCTTTCTATCTATCTAACTATCTATCTATCTATAAATGTGTCTTTCTATCTATCATTATATCTATCTTTCTATCTAATTATCTTTCAATCTATCTATATTTCTTTCTTTCGATATATCTGTTTATATGTCTATCAGTCTATCAGTCTACCAGTATATCTATCTATCTGTCTATCTGTCTATATGTATATCTATCTATCTATCTATCTGACTATCTGTCTATTTATTTATATTTCTATCTTTCTAAATTCAATCAATCTATATGTCTATCTATCTATTTATCTATCTAGCAATCTGTCTATTTGTATATATGTCTATCTGTCTATCTTTATATCTTTCTTTCTTTCTTTCAATCTGTCTATCTATCAATCTATCTCTCTAACTATCTAACTATCTGTATATCTCTATATCTCTCTATCTCTATATCTATATATCTATGTATCTCTTTATCTATAATTATATCTATCTAACTATCTATTTGTGTATCTGTTTATCTATTTATTAATTTATCTTTCTATCTATATATTTATCTATTTTCTATCATTATATATATATATATATATATATATATCTATCTGTCTATCTTTTTATATGTCTATCTACAGTCAGTAAATTAGTCTATCTATCTATCTTTCAGTCTATCTATCTATTTGTTAATATTTCTATTTGTTATCTATCAAGCTATCTTTTTGTATATATGTCTATCTATTTCTCTTTCAATCAAAGTATCTATATATATATATATATATATATATATATATATATATATATATATCTACCTATCAATATATCTGTATATCTATCATTTTGTCTATCTCTCTATCTATCTATTTGGCTATCTCTCTATCTATATGTATATTTATGTATCTATTTGTGTCTCAGTCTATCTATCTGTATCTCATTCTATCTATCTATCTTTCTATATATCAATATGTCTATCTATCTATCTAACTATTTATTTATTTATTTATCTATTTATTTGCCTGACTACTTGTTTACATGTCTACATGTCTAACTAACTATATGTCTATCTGTCAATATGTCTATCTAGCTATATATCTATATGTCAATTTTTTTATATGTCAATCTATGTTTCTGTCAATATATCTATCTGTCTATCTCTCTATTTATCTATCTATTTATCAATTTATCTTTCTATATATCTAACTTTCGATTTTTGTATATAATATTTGTCTATTTATCTATCTCTCAACTATCATTTGTCTATATGTCTATCTATCTATCTGTCTATTTTTCTTTCTATCTATCTATTTATTTTTCTATTTGTCTATTTGTCTATCTCTTTATCCAATCTGTCTATCTATCCATATGTCAAATATGTCTATTTGTCTATCTATATATCTATCAATGTATATATCTTTCTATATGTCTATATGTCTATTTATCTTTCTATCTATCTAACTAACTAACTATCTATCTATCTATTCTATCTATATGTCTACCTATATATGTGTTTATAATCTATCTATCTATCTTTCTATTAATTTGCCTATGTTAATATTTACTAATCTCTCTATCTAACTATAATTCAAACTATCTATCGTTCTATCTATATATCTATTTTTCTAGATGTCTATTTGTCTACCTAATCATCTATTAATCTATCTATCTATCCATTTTTCAATCAATCTATCTATCTGTCTATCCATACTTTTGTCTATCCTTCTATATATTTATATGTTTATATATATATCTATCTATCTATTAAATATTTATCTATCTATCCATCTATTTATTAATCTATTTATTTGTCTATGTATCTATCTATCAATATGTCTATTAGTCTATCTATCTATTTATCTATCTATCTGTCGATATATTTAACTATCTATATATTTAATTATAATCATTTCTATTTGTCTATCAATGTATCAATATTTCTAACTATATATTTGTCTATCTATCTATCTGTCTATTAGTTTATATGTGTTTTATCTATCTATCTGTCTTTTATTCAATCAATCAATCAATATATCTATCTATCTATCTTAATTTCTACTTATCTATCTTTCAGTCGATTATTCTAATAGTCTATCTGTCTATGTGGATATCATTTTATCTGTCTAACTAACTATTTGACAAATAATTTTGTCAATCTATCTATCTATCTATCTATCTATCACTCTATCTATCTGTCAATCTATAATTTTGTCTATCATTCTATATGTTTATATGTATATATATATATATATCTATCTATCTATATATCTATCTATTAAATATGTATCTATCTATCCATCTATCTATTAATCTATCTATTTGTCTATGTATCTATCTATCTATATGTCTATTAGTCTATCTATCTATTTATCTATCTATCTGTCTATATATTTAACTAACTATATATTTAATTATAATCATTTCTAGTTGTCTATCAATGTATCGATATTTCTAACTGTATATTTGTCTATCTGTCTATTAGTTAAATGTGTTTTTATCTATCTATCTGTATATTATTCAATCAATCAATATATCTATCTATCTATATATCTTAGTTTCTATTTATCTATCTTTCAGTCTATTAGTCTATTAGTCTATCTGTCTATGGGGATATCATTTTATCTATCTAATTAACTGTTTGTCTATTTATCTCTCTATATATCTATCTATCTTTAATATCTATCTTTAATATCTATCTATCTATTTATCTATCTATATGTCTATCTATCTATCTATCTATCTATTTTCTATCTATCAATTTATCAATCAATCTATCTATATATCTATTTATCTATCTATCTATTTGTTAATCTATCTATCTATCTATTTTTATATTTGTCTATATGTCATTCTTTCTATTTTTCTACTTGTCTATCCTTCTATCTGACTATTTCTCTATATGTTTTTTTTCTATCTATCAATATTTTTATAATTCTATCTATCTATATATCTATTAATCTTTCTATCTAATTGCCTATCTATCTATCTATCTGTATGTCCATCTATCTGTATGTCCATCTATTTGTCTATCTGCCTATTTACCTATATGTCTATCAATTTATATATCTATGTGTATATCTATCTATGCATCTATCTGTGTCTCTAACTGTCTACCTATCTACATATCTACCTATCTACATGTATACATATATATCTATCTATGTATCTATCTATTTGTCTATTTATCTTTCTGTCTATATGTCTATGTTTTAATCTACCTGTCTATCAATCAATTTATCTATCCCACTATCTATATTTCAATCTACCAATCTATCTGCCTATCTATTTATCTATCTATCAGTCAATATGTATATTTATCTTTCTATCTATCTAACTATTTTTCCATCTATATATGTGTCTTTCTATCTATCTATATATCTATCTTTCTATCTAATTATCTTTTAGTCTATCTATATATCTTTCTTTCGATATATATGTCTATATGTCTATCAGTATTTCGGTATATCTGTCTAATTTTCTATTTATCTATATGTATATTTATCTATCTATCTATCGGACTATCTGTCTATTTATCTATCTTTCTATCTCTTTAAATTCTATCAATCTATATGTCTATTTATCTATTTTCTATCTAGGAATCTATCTATCTATTTATATATATGTCTATCTATCTATCTATCTATATGTCTATCTATCTTTATATCTTTCTGTCTATCTATCTATCTTTCAATCTGCCAATCTATTTCTCTAACTATCTGTCTATATATCTATATATCTCTTTATCTATCTTTATATCTGTCTAATTGTCTATTTGTGTATCAATTTATCTATCTTCTTATCTTTCTATTTGTCTACATATCTATTTGTCAATCAATCTATCTATCTATCTATTGTCTATCATTATATATATCTATCTAATTATCTTTCTATATGTCTATCTATCTATCTTTAAATTATTCAATCTATCTATCTTTCAATCAATTAATCTATCTGTCTATCTATTTATTTGTTTATATCTCTATCTGTCTATCTATCTAGCTATCTTTTTGTGTATTTGTCTATCTGTCTCTCTTTCAATTGGTCTATATATCTATCTATATATATATATATATATCTATCTATCTATATATCTATCTATCTATCATTTTGTATATCTTAATATCTATCTATTTGTATATCTCTCTATCTATTTGTATATTAGTCTATATATCTATGTCTCAGTCAATCATCTATCTTTTTAGATATCCATTTATCTATCTATATAACTATTTCTTTATATATCTATCTATTTATCTGTTTATCTACTTGTCTACATGTCTACCTGTCTAACTGACTATATGTCTATCTGTCTATATGTCTATCTATCTATCTATCTATATGTCAATTTCTTTATATGTCAATCTTTCTTTCTATCAATATGTCTATTTATCTATTTCTCTCTATCTATCTATCTATGTAATTATTTATCATTCTATTTATCTATCTTTCTATTTGGCTGTCTGTTATTTGTCAATCTATCTATCTTTCTACTATCATTAGTCTATATGTCTATCTATCTATCTATCAATCTGTCTATCTGCCTATTTGTCTTTCTAGCTAGCTATCTATCTATCTGTTTTTTTCATTTGTCTATTTCTCTATCTCACCATCTATCAATCTGTTTATCTATCCATCTATCAATTCTGTCTATTTGTTGATCTATCTATCTATAAATCTATTAATGTATCTATCTTTCTATATGTCGATATGTATATCTATGTATATATCTATCTAACTATTTATATTTCTATCTATCTATTAAATATCTATCTATTCTGTCTATCTACCTGTCTACCTATATATGTGTCTATAATCCATATATCTATCTTTCTATCAATTTGTCCATCTTAATATCTACTAATCTCTCTATCTAACTATCTGTCAAGCTATCTATCTTACTATATATATATATATATATATATATATATATATATATATATATATATATATATATCTATCTATCTATCTATCTATCAGTCTATTTGTCTATCTCATCATCAATTAATCTATCTATTTATTCATTTTTCAATCAGTTTATTTGTCTATCTATCTGTTAATCTGTCAATCAATCTATCTTTCTATATATTTATATGTATATGTATATATATATATATATATATATATATATATATATATATTTATTTATTTATTTATTTATTTATTTATTTATCTATCTATATATCTACCTATTTATCTATCCATCTATTTATCTATCTTTCTATCAATTTAACTATCTTTCTATCAATTTATCTATCTTTCTATCTACAAATCTTTCAATCTGAATATCTATCAATCTGTCTGTCAATCTATCTATATATCTTTATTTCTATCTGTCTATCTGTCTATCTGTCTATCCTTCTTTCCGTCTATCTACCTTTATGTTTATTTATCTATCTATCTATCTATCTATCTATTTGTTTATTAATCTACTTACCTATATACCTATCTATCCATCCTTCTTTCTATCTATCATTCTATTAGTCTATATGTCTATTTGTGTATCTATTTATCTTTATATATGTCTATCTATCTTTCTATACAATTATCAATATGTCTATCTATCTATCTGTCTGTCTGTCTATCACTCTATATTCTTATTTATCTATCTGTCTATATCTATATTTATCTATCTATAATAATTACCTATGAATATTTTGCTAGGAATATATTTCCTTGCTAATTTGCAAGGGATTAGCTGGGGAATAGTGAGAGTTGTTTGATTTTACATTGAATAACAAATTTGTATGGGTTTGTGATAGATTAGAGACATCAATTTTCGATTGAAAGATTTCCCTAATTATTATTGTCATAGAATTTGTCACAAAGAATGGCGGAAAAGATAGCAATGACTTTAGATATGAATTTTTTCTAGCTACTTAACTAGAGAAAAAAACACTAGCTAAATCATTCTCTATAATATTTTTTACAATTATATATTAAATGCAAGCGATTCATCCTTAATTAATAATTTTTACAAAATATATACATTTAGCTTGGAATTTCCCCTAGCTATCTATCTAAGGATTATTTCTATCATTAATCTATTTTGAATTATTTTCTTTTATTATATTATTTGTTTTAATATTTGATGTAATTTTTTATATTAAAGGTTTGTCATGGTCTATAGATTAGGGTTCCTTGAAAGATGCCTTCTCATATAAAAATAAAAATAGGATATTATAAATATATAATTACAAACATATATAAATACAAATAAAAATTTATTTTAATAAAGCCTAAATTAATTATATAAATAATTATAAAATAGTAAAAATATTTACAAAATAATATTTGATTTAATTAAAAAATAAATTTAAATATTTGTTTTAATAAAAACATTAAATAATTAATTCTATTATTATAAACAATTTTTAATTTTTTTGAATTAATAAATGAATATACATAAACATTTATATTAATAAAAGCTTAAAATTATTATTTGTATGATTATAAAAAAATATTTATAAAAAATCTAAAATAATGAATATATTTATGTTAATAAAACTATTTTTATGATTATAGGAATCTTTTAAAAAATATTTACAAAAAAATTTGAATTTTTAAAATAACACTTCAAGAGTTATAAAAAAAAATAATCTCCAAGTGTTTATTAAAAGAACACTTAAAGTGTTTTTTAAAGTTTCAATTTTTTTAAATATTACTAATGATATTTTTTTGTCCTAAAAATACTTAAAATAATTTTTTGCCTTATTAACAAATTTGAAAATTTCTATCAAATTGACCTTAGTTTATTTGAATTCATGTTTTATTTTTGGCCTTACTAAAATTTTTAATAATTAAACCATTGCATAAGATTTTGATTATTAGCTTTTTATATTCTATTCTTATTAAAATAATAAATATTTATTTTTATAATCTTCTCATTATAAGTTAATTTAGGATTTTTATAAATTTAAAATATATCAAATAATATAAAATTTTATGACTATAAATTTATTTCTTATTATATTCATAAAAATATATTGAATTCACAAAAAATTATAACCATAATATATATATATATATATATTATTTATTTTATGGTTATAAATAAAATCCTAAAAGGCGCATGTGTTCACTATTCATCACAATTCTTTTCGGAAGAGGAACTATGATGAACATAGTTTCGTGCACCATGTCGTGAGCAGGTGATGAGCATAAAATCCTACAACTCGTCTAGTATTTTTTTATGCACTAGGTCGTGAGCATTGCAAGTTACAACTTCCAGTTTGAAGTAGATAGCAACTAAATCAGAGGCGAGGATGTGTGCTTTTGTAATCTTCAACCCCATTCCATGTCTGTATGTATTAATCCATGATTCCATGCTTGACTATCGTAATTTGATGTGTGATTTGCTACAATTTTTCAACGTGATAGAAAAAATCCAAGAATCCAAACTATTATCATCCTTCAGGATCACACTCGAATCACTATCTAATAATCCACTCTTAAACACCTCCTAGTCTATTTCTTGTAAAAGACCCTCCCCTTTGTTGAACAAGCTACTAGTCTCCATGTTTTCAGCATTAAGATGTGCCTTTAGTTCCCTAATTTGTTTTATCAAGGCTACGTGATAATGTTTAAGGGCTTCATAATTGAGCTTCAGTGAGTCATTATTTGCTTTCAGGAGGCCATAATCTCTCTCTAAATGCTTGGTTTTCTACCTAGCATGGTTGTTTTAGAACCAAACAACAATTTGTCTTGGATGCAAGCCAAGTTCATGAGCCAGTTTTTTTTCCTCTCTGGTTCAAGCTTGTTTTCCACTTCAAAGTTTTTCTTCATTGCCTTCACTTGATCTATTGTTAGGCATCTCTTCTTTTCTTTACTCTATTTTCTTAATTCTTCTACACATCCTTTTTCATCAAATCCATCAAAAAAACATTGGTATTCTCTTCTGCAAACATGATTGTTACTATTGTTGCTTCTTTGACTAGAAAGATTTTCTTCTACTGTAGATGGGGATATCGAAATGAAAGCACAAAGGGAATTAGAGCTGGAAAATCTTATCATAAGTGGATGCGAATAGGGGAGCAGCATGTATTATTTTGTATGCAAGAATGACAAGGCATAACATTTATCTTGCCCCACATGAGTTTTCATGCACAAAGGCAGACAAGTTCAATGTATGTAGATCAGGAAAAAAAGATATGTCAGACTTTTGCTCACTCTATGTCCATCTATATTAGAAAAAAAATGGTTCAATGGAGAAATTTTTGTAGAAAAACCTACTTGAGAATCTGTAGGCTCAGCTATGTTTAGCCCCTAGAGATATTAGTAGTGGGGGGGAGGGGGAGGGGACATTATTCATGTTATCTATAAGTGATAATCACTACCTGGATCTCTTTTTGCTGCATGTAATTTTCATGATCAACTAAACTAATTTTGAAATATTGTTGAATTAAAATAATTTGGTTTACCTTTTATTTATCACCACCTAATAATTTGTACAAACTAAAAAGATATGCAGACTTCTGTTTGTATGATATATTTTTATGATGATGTAAGTTCAATTCAAAAATTTAATAACTATTATCTACCATATAATGATGGAAGTTCAACGATGAATGGTGAGCTATTGATGAACACCATGCCCTATAAGGTGAAATCATTTGGAAATGCCTTAAGCAGATAAAGCAGTGGGTCATTATTATTTTTTAATCATCTTGTTACTTTTTTTATGATTTTATTTCATATAGATGTGGATTCTTCATAGCCATGGGTATTGTTCAACTATTTGAAGTTATTTTTGTGTTGTTATCTCTGTGTGGTACTCATTTGTGGAGCATCATAACTACAAAATCGTATACCGGTGCTATGCATCTTTATTTATCCTGGTTGGCATTGACAATGATGAAGTAAGTTCCTATCACATCTACAAAGTTGTATTTCAAGTTGAGCCGGATCAATTTGTTTTGATATTTTGTTTTTTTTTTGCTACTAAATGAGCAACGATATTAGTGACTAGAATCATAAATGTTGCAGAATGAGCTTGCAATTTTAGAATTCATACGTATATTAGTTGAAACAATGGATCATCATTTTGTGAATGTTGTAGTGTTGAACTACAACACGATGAATTTATCTGCCTCATCTTTCAATTCTTCAATTGAAGTAATTTAATTTAGTTTTTTTTAATTATGATTTCTTAATAGCCAATGTGAGTTTGACGTCATGCACCACAAGAAAAATCCCAAATAGCTAGGAAAAATTTTCTAGAAAAATGGGGGTTTTCCATCGCTAAAGTAGATATAATAATGGATTAATGATGGAACCTTTTTTAATCTAAAGTGCTTGTCGCAAAAATTAATGAGTACTATATTCCATAGCAAAATTAACGAAGGAAATTTCTAAAGCAAAATTAGCGAGAGAAAATTACCTAACTAAATTAGCGAAAAAATTTTCGTAGCTAAATTAGTGAGGGAAAATCCCTAGCTATTTTCATTCCAAATTTATTTTCACATTTTTAATTTTTTACATAAAATGTAATTACATATTTTTTAATTTTTATATAAAATATAATAAAAATATAAACTATAAACAAATATTTATAATTAATAATAAATAAAATCAGTAAATAAAATAATCTGATACAATATGTTACATAGTTAATATTGAAACATAACAAAACTTGATTACATCTTATTCTTCATCAATGTATCTAATGACAGTGCATATAGTATAATCTGTCTATGAAATTAACGTTGCTTTCTTTTCCCCAACTCCTCAAAATATGCATACTACTCTAGCACCTGAGCATGTCCCTCCACGGTCATCTACATTGCTTCCTTTAGTTATAGTTTACATTTCCTCTCCCCCTCCAACTCCTTCCTTGTATCTGCAATTTCTCTTTTTGTATCTAGCTGCACTTCCAACATCACTTTTTTTAACATTGCAATCAGTTGCATGTATGTATACTTGTTCATGTATGTATGTGCTTGTGTGTGTGTGTGTAAACACAGACACATGTACTTTCATGCAAATACACATACCATCAAAGACAACAGAAGGAAATATTTTAGGGCTTAAAAAACACACATATAGGTCTCTCAGGCATGGTAAGCATCTTTTAGTTCTTTGTCCTCTGGTACTCCATGTAGATAGAGAATATTGTTACACCTGCATATGGAGCATAACATACTATATTTACAAACCAATAAAGAACACAACACAATGTCGCTGATAAACAGATAAACTAGAGCATACAACACCAACTACCTTTTGCTAGAAATTTCACACAATGAGATAAACATAAGCTTATTTTTAAATTCCAAATCAATATTTCTCCAAGATTTCTAGTGAACTGCCCATCAACATATTCTTCTATGTTTCCCAGCTTCATGCATCAATCCAGAGTTAATTATAAGAAAGTTAGAAAGTGCCAAAAAAAGGGAAATGGAAGTTGAAATGACAACATGCTACGTGGTATTGAATTTTTTCACACCTATGGGTTCATATAGGATCTAGTGAAGCAAGGAAACCTAAAAAAACCAAAGAAAAAAATTTAAAAAAAACTGCAATGCATAGGAAAAGAACACAAGCTAGCTCACCTTTGTATTCCATTCCCCACTTGAGTTTTTCAATGATCGACTTCCCAGTCAAGTTGTTAAGAAAATGCTTGGGATTAATGGGGATGGTGACAATGATTCGATATATAGAAAAATCACCAAAAAAAATTTATTAATAATAATGACATTATTATTTACCACTTGAATCATAACCAACATATTAGTTAACTAATTATGTAAATAATTTCAAATGCTTTTATTTCATTGTTCTTACATGAAAGTCATTAAAATTAGACTCTCTTATCAATTCCAAAACTTTCTTTCATGAGAATGCTTTAGAATCGATCATTTTATTGAAAGAATTTGTAATTATAACCGAATACTTGTGAGGTGGAATAAAACTATACAATAAATAAATAACATTGAAACAAGCAAATCAATACTATATATAAAAAAACTACTAAAAGAAACATCATAATTTTTTATTCAACTAATATTTACATATTTCTTATACCTCCCATCCACAATCTCAATTACCAACTTAATACTGAATGCAGATGAAGGTACAAAAATTTATGATGTCGATGGTATTGTAAATGGGGGAACTATTGGTGTAAAAGGTGGTGTAGGAATTGATGATGGATCAAAAGTGTGTGCAGGAAGGACAATGGGTGGTGGGCTTATATCTAATAAAAGTGATGGTAAAGGTATCAAAGATGATGATGATGATGGAGATAGAGATGGTGATTGTGATGTTGAAGTCTGGATATTATAGGTATGAGATGGTACTAAATGTGCAACAAGATGTAAAATACAAGATGAATTTCGTCCATTTCTAAATCAACATCCACCTCCACCATGACCACGTCCTTTAGGTGCCATCAACTATACAAAAAATTAATACATAAAACAAATAATAGAGATATGATGAACAACCATGCATTTTAGAATAATACACACCAATAGATTTCAACAAAATATAAAAAATCTTTGATAGTATAATATTATAAAATAATCATAACTATTTAATTATCGGCATCACTTTCATCCTTCAATAGATATTCTATCATTTCGTCTGATTCTGATGGAAGTTCTAACTCATCTTCAGATTGAAATTGTTCATCTTCAATTTCTATTAGGCCACTATTTTAGTCACATAAATTTATAGGATCTTCATCTACATGCACATGCACAATATTATTAATGTCATCTTATTGGAATACCAGTGAAATAGCTATGCTTGCACTTCTTTCTTTAAATGTTGGCACTCTAAAATTTGATCGAGCTTTAATTTTACAAATCCCGCACTAGTCTTTCTTATCATGAGATAAATATGGATATGTACTATAATATAATTGAGTGGCTTGAACTACCATAATAAATGACACATGTCGATTATATCTACTTTTATCGGTAAAATCAACTAGCTTATATTCTGAATGAATCTTTGTACTCATATTTCATGTAGGATCAAACCACGCACACTTTAATAATACAATCATATTATTTTCAAGTCCAGAATACTCCAACTCAATAACTTATGTGAGTTGACCATGATAATCAATTTCATCTGCACTATAAATTGATCCTTTAATACATCCACCACTATTCATTGTTGCTTTAGAGGAGCCGTGCATAATTGTGTGAAATTTATATCCATTAACAAAATACCTAGGATTGGTTGTCACATATCTAAATAGGCATTTACTTAGATTCTGAATGAAAATATTGGAATTTCTATTTGAAGGATCATTTTCCTGTTGCATAAATTATACAAATGATGTTAAAAACTAAAAGATACTAATAAATTAAATAATTCAAAAATTTAAACATAATAATTCTCACATTGTTTTTGAACTAATTCAGAAATTCTATTTCTAGCATACAATCGTCCTCATGACTGGAAATTGTTGGCTGCATTTTTTTAATTGCTCAACATAAATACTACACAAATATAAATAGAGGAAGAAAAATGTAAATAAATTTTAACTATGATTAAACCTACAACCATTTTGGGTATAGATACTCAATATATGGTGCAACCTTCTAACAATTAAGTAACACGTAGCTCTGGGTTGCTTTGTACTCTTCATTTGCCATGCAGATTTTCTTTGCTATTCCAAATGCTCTTCCAGGGTGCTTGAAGATAGATAACTTGTCCAAAGAATCATCTTCTAGCAGCACATGACCTTCATCAATTCGAGACATATTTCTATTCTTTGTATTAACATGATCCTCAAAATAATAAGAACAAAAAGATGATGCTTATTCTACTAAATATGCATTGCAAATTAAACTTGCAACTTTTTCCTTGTTTCTAACATTCAATTTCAACGTATGAAGATGCCTACAATAAAAATGTTAGGTTTCAATTATATTAAATTACAATATTACATTATATTTGAAATAATAAAAACACAGCTACTTATATGTATTTACATTTCAAAAGGAAAAATCCACCTGTATTGTACTAGCCCTGCTATCCTGGCTTCATATGCCAAATGAATCAAAAAATGCTCCACTATGTCAAAGAAGCTCTGTGGGAATATTTGTTAAAGCTTACAAAGAATAAGTTGTATGCCATTCTCCAGCCTCACCATGTTATCTATTTTGATTGTGGTTGTAGTAAGTTATTTGAAGAACAAACTAAATTCTGTAAGGACCTTACAAACACAAAGGGTAAGTGATTCGTGGAATACAATTGTTATTAATCTTTGCATAAATACATGATAGTTATGGCTTTTCATTCCAAATAACTTAAGATTTTTCATATCCACACATCTACCCATATTTGGCACATATCCATCATAAAATTTCAAAATTTTAAGCCATTCACATAATATCTTTCTTGCCTATTATCAAGTGTGTAACAAGCTTTAAAGAATTTTCCAGTTGCCTCATTCAGTTTAAATCAAGATGCTGACATTAATCATTTAGCTCTTGTCTTGATTTTAAAGTATCTTTTGTTTTTCCATCTACATTAAGGATAATGTTGAAAATATTGCCAAATATATTTTTTAAATATGGATTACATCCAAGTTATTACGAATTAAATTGAACTTCCATTAGGGCATGTCCCAAAATATATCACATTTCCTTCATCCAAATATTTTGCATATTGGTCCATTAGTTTCAAAAGCATTTTTTTAGTTAGCTTTTTCATACATAAACTATGAATCTTTGCCAAGATATCATCTTCAGAATGAATAGCTTGTGCAACTGTTATCACTAATGTATTTTTTTGAAATGCATTTCTATTTCTGGGAATGAATGATCCATAGGTAGAAAATTATGATGATTATCAAACCATGACTATTTACCACTTAATTTAAGAGTAAATGCATTGGACTTTTTCATACAATACGGGCATGCAAATTGTCTTGCAATACTTCAACTAAACAACATTTAATATGCTGGAAAGTCACTTACTGTCCACATAAGGGATGCCGCATAATAAAATTTTTATTCTTTGAGATATCATTTGTATTTACACCAACATCCCACAAATAATTTAACACTACTATAAGAAGCTATAAGAAAACATCTAGCATGTATTTTAGATATTTTGGCCCTTGAACCATTATTGTCAAAAACATATATTGCTCCTTCATACACAACCATAGTTATAAATTATAAAGTGTCACTATCACTGGCCATGTTGAATACTATTGTTCAGATTGGCCAAATGGCTGAAATCAATCAGTGTAGAGACCTAATCTCACATTTCGACTTTCAGCAGCAAAATCTTGATGTATATGACTAGAATACTTTCAAGAAAGTGAATCTAATAGAAGAAACATCACCCCTTCTTCAATCTCATGTTCAGAATGTCACCTCATATCATTTGCTTTAACATTTGATGCATATAGCCTCTATAATTGAATAATTAAAGGAAAGTAATACATCTTCTTAAATTCAACTTTCATCTTTTGTCACATATCTATAACACAAGGTGCCTTCTTAAACCAAAGATTATCACAAAACTTAAAGCTAATAACATTACTTTGACCACCCCAATATATACATACATCCATTGAAACAACAATTAATTTTTTATACTAGTATACTCATACTTCGTACTAACTTCTTAGTGTTGTAAAAGTTGTTAGTGACCAAATTATATTCCAAAACAATCTACTTCATTAGTTATGTAACCTGATCAAAAAATATCTCAGACATATGATTTTGTAATTTCATGCCCATAAGTCGAGCCACAAGTGACAATTGTGAATGTGTTTTATAGTCATGCCACAACTCATTATCTATAGCTTTAAGTATTTAATAAAATTTCTAAGCTTCAGGTTTTGGTGGTTCATCCATGTAATCCAAATTAAAGTCAACACCAGTAGCTTCCATGACCATTCTATGGTATGTGTATGATGCTTCTTCACCACATGAAAATAATTCAGTACCCTCATTTTGATCAATGATCAGAGCGATTGTACTTTCCCCATAATAAATCCAAACAAAATAATTTGGTACAAAGTTATATTTAGCCAAATGATATCTTAGAGTGTTTACATCACGAAATCATATATTCTGACACTTGTGGTTCTTACATGGACACTTAATTTTTTCTCCATCCATCCATCTTGATTGACTACCCGCAAAGTTGATCAAAGTTTCAAGACTACTCAAAAAAAAGTGATTCAAAATTCCATTCATAAACCTTTTGTACATCCACTGATGATCTGAACTCATTTTGCCTATTTTATTTGCAATGAATAATACTCAATTATTATTTTGAATGAAACATATAATTACTTCAAAATATACTAATAATTAAATAAAATGACTTACAAATGAATATTTAAATATTAAATATTTTAAATATCGAGGTAATACATTTGCAGAATTTACTTTAATAAATAAAGCATTTTTTAGAATGGTAAAGATTAATAGATATCATGCTATTACTTGATGAATGGAGTAAAATATGTGAATGGACAAGAAAGGAAAGCAAAAAGAAATAAATTGAAATTTTGAAGGAGTAAGCTTCTCACTTCTCAATGAAAATCAAATAGCACAATTTTTATTATGATTCAACTCAATCTTTGAATATTAAAATAAAAAAAAAAGAATAAATTAATGGAATGGAGATCCAATTCCAAGAACTTTGGCAAATGAATTAATGAAGAATTCAAACATGAATGAAAACATATTTGGAATTGAAAACATATCATACAAAGTATTCAACTAGAAAACATAAATTTGAAGCAAGCTACAATTATAGATTTCTACCCTTACAAATTTAAACTAATTAGAGATATAAATAATTATAGATATTAACAATATAATTATTTTGTGGGAAACTACAATCAAATGATAGTTTGCTTAAGAAAACTTACATACACCTCAATTAATACCTAATCAATACAAAAAATGGGAAATTATTAATTTCACAAAATTAAAGATATAACCATCACTTATATATTAGTAATTAATGATTTTAAAACATGTAATAATTTACTATGAATATCTAGATTAATAATGTCTGCATGAGGAGGATCTTCGGTCATTTATATTATTGTGATAATAACTTCACATTACACAATATTATTTTGACACAAATATCTATTATATAATTTCAATGGAAAATGAAATATATGGTAATAGTTAAGCTAAAAGAAGAATTTTGTAATAACAAACAGCAAAATCAAAACACACCCTTAGCAAATGCAATGGTGTTGTGGACAATCACAATAAAAATGTTTAATGTTAATTAATTTTAATTTGACACTATAAAATAAAAATGATAAAATAATATTATTGTTGTTTTCCAATGCTTTACAATATTATTTAAATAAGCATATGATAATATTGTAACAACTCTTATTTATTAGTAATAATGTGTATTAATACCCAAAATTCAATTAGAATAACAAAAACAAAGTGTTTTGGTGCATTTTGAAGATATACAAATGAATTACAGACATATTTATGATTTATATTTAAATTTCTTTATTAAACATTTTTGAAAAATGTAACAAATTTTTAATATGAATAAATGGGTAAAATTAAAATTCAATGAAGTTCAATGATGCTTGATTTGTTTATTAATATTCATGTCTCCATTTTTTTCAATGAATTTAAATGAGCTTGAATATTAATTTTTTACCATTATTCCACGTGTTCAATAAAATATATATACCTACCGACAAAAAACAATATATATATATATATATATATATATATATAAACTATATAAATAAATAAATAATTATATATATATATATATATATATATTATAAATATCAATTAAATGTGTATATATATGTATTGACACATCAAAAACAAAAGGCTCGATACATTAAATCTTGAGATCAAAGTGAGCCTCCTTGGAGGTTGTAAGTTCAAACTCCACGAGCTACTAAAATATTGTCAGGATAAGAAATAATGACACATTTAGTTATATTTAATTATATAGAGTTTTATATAGTTATACAAATAATTATAAATAGTTATACACATATAGTTAAACATAATGTCGTATGTTGTTATTCATGTAATTATAAATATAGTTACATGAGGTTATACATGTAGTTAAACATATAGTTATACTTATATTTATACATGTAGGTATATTTATTCGATCATATAATTTTATATATTTATACATATAGTAATCTATAGGTATAGATATAGTAAAATACATTTTTAAATACTAATATATAAAAATGTATATTAAATATATGTAGTTAATTATATATTTATTTATATAGTTATGTATAATATTTTTATAGTTATACATGTAGTCAAAGAAAATTATTTATTGTTATATGTTCTTATACCTATAGTATATATAATTAAAAATAGAGTTATATATAGTTAAACATATAGTTGTATATAGATATATTCATACAAGTAGTTATAATTAGCTATACATAAATGTATGCAAAATTATAAACAAATATATAGAATTGCATATATATATATATGTGTGTGTGTGTGTGTGTGTGTATATAGAGTTACAAATATAGTTTTATTTTATTATATATATTTTTACATAGTTATACAAATATTTATATATAGTAATAGACATGTAGTTAAACATAATGTTGTATGTCGTTATACATGTAATTATAAATATAGTTACATGTGGTTATTCAATAGTTACACATATAGTTATACTTATATTTAACATGTAGGTATATATATTTTTTAATATACTTTTAAATGTATACATATAGTTATTTAAAGGTATAGATATAGTAAAATACATTTTATATACTAATATATGAAAATGTATAATAAATATATGTTCTTAATTATATATTTAAATATAGCTATGTATAATGTTTTTATAGTTATACATGCAGTCAAAGATAATTATTTATAGTTATATTTTATTATACCTATAGTATATAAAGTTAAAATAGAGTTATATATAGTTAAACATATAGTTATATATAGATATATTCATACAAGTAGTTATAAGTAGTTATACAAAAATGTATACAATGTAATAAACAAATATATAGATTTACATATATTTATATATATGTATACATAGTTACAAATATAGTTATATTTAATTATATGGAGTGTTACATAGTTATACAAATATGTATATATAGTTATACACATGTAGTTAAACATAATGTTGTATGTTATTATACATCTAATTATAAATATAGTTACATGTGGTTATAAATATAGTTACACATATAGTTATACTTATATTTATACATGTAGGTACTATATTTTTTCATATAATTTTATATATGTATACATATAGTTATATATAGGTATAGATATAGTAGAATACATTTTTATATATGAATATATAAAAATGTATATTAAATATATGTTGTTATTTATATTTTTAAATATAGTTATGTATAATATCTTTATAGTTATACATGTAGTCAAAGACAATTATTTATACTTATATGTTCTTATACCTATGGTATATATAATTAAAAATAGAGTTATATATAGTTAAACATATAGTTGTATATAGATATATTCATACAAGTAGTTATAAGTAGATATACATAAATATATACAAAGTTATAAAAAAAAATATAGATTTACATATATTTATATATATACGTATACATAGTTACAAATATAGTTTTATTTAAATATATAGAGTGTTACAGAATTATACAAATATTTATATATAGTTATAGACATGTTGTTAAACATAATGTTGTATGTTGGGATACAAGTAATTATAAATATAGTTACATGTGGTTATTCATATAGTTACACATATAGCTATACTTATATTTAACATGTAGGTATATATATTTTTTCATATAATTTTATATATGTATGCATATAGTTATCTATAGGTATAGATATAGTAAAATACATTTTATATACTAATATATAAAAATGTATAATAAATATATGTTCTTAATTATATATTTAAATATAGTTATGTATAATGTTTTTATAGTTATACATGTAGTCAAAGACAATTATTTATAGTTATATGTTCATATATCTAATAGTATATATAGTTAAAATAGAGTTATATATAGTTAAACATATAGTTATATATAGATATATACATACAAGTAGTTATAAGTAGTTATACATAAATGTATACAATGTTATAAACAAATATATAGATTTACATATATATATATATATATATATATATATGTGTGTGTGTGTGTGTGTGTGTGTGTGTGTGTGTGTGTGTGTGTGTGTATACATAGTTACAAATATAGTTATATTTAATTATATATAGTGTAACATAGTTATACAAATATTTATATATAGTTATACACTTATACTTAAACATAATGTGGTATGTTGTTTAACATGTAATTATAAATATAGTTATATGTGGTTATATATATAGTTACATATATAATTATACTTATATTTATGCATGTAGGTATATATATTTTTCATATAATTTTATATATTTATACATATAGTTATGTATAGGTATAGATATAATAAATATTTATACATGTAGGTATATATATTTTTATATACTAATATATTAAAATATATATTAAATATATGTTGTTAATTATATATTTAAATATAGTTATGTATAATGTTTTTTTAGTTATACATATAGTCAAAGACAATTATTTATGGTTATAAGTTCTTATACCTATAGTATATATAGTTAAAAATAGAGTTATATATAGTTAAACATATTGTTATATATATAGATATTAAAACAAGTAGTTAAAAGTAGATATAATTAAATGTATACAAAGTTATAAACAAATATATAGATTTAAATATATGAATACATATTTAGACTTTTTTTGAAGTGATGTTTCATTTGGAAAAGGCACATTTTATGTTAGATGAGATGGTCATGAATGGTGCATCATGGAGATGAACAAGTCTAACATCGTTAACCCAACCCATCTGATGGATAAATCATCGTTATAATGTTTTACATGTTTTATGCAAACTAATGTACTCTTTCTATTCATTTTCGTGCATATAATGGATGAATATCATATGTTCATGGGCTTCTTTTTATGTTTCATTCAACTTTAATTTATAATAAATGATAAAAATAGGTTATGAATAATGATTTTTCTTGCTCTCATATTTCATGACACTTTCCTAAGCAAATCTTCCATGGAATAAATTTACACCTTTGATAATTCTCCTATTTTTATAGTTTTTACCCTTAAGCTCTTTTATGGTTTGAACAGCAGGCTTAATAATGACATCTCTTAACTAACTTTTCACTATTTCTTTCTCTAAGAAAAATTCTTTTTATTTAATTTTCTTAAAGTTCTAGTGGTTTGGGTCTTTGATATCATGTTAGAAAGTAAAAATGAAATAATGCAACTTTATTAACCATGATGGGTGAATAAATATAACCTATGAGATTGGAGCACCCTAAACATTATGAGTAGCTCATTCACTGAACTATATACAAACTAGAAACATATCTCAACAATAAAAACATAATCATATATTATTTTTTTTATGATAACTGCTAGGTTAACGCACAATGCTAAAATATCTTCTTTTTTCTTACAAAAAAATTGTAGCTACTAATTCTTGTTTGGACCATTTCTGCATCTATTATAGATGACTCTACTTTCAAGAATACATCATAGAAAATTAGTGCAATTCATTGGATATTTTCACGAGGGAGGCAGTATGCTTGTTTATGAGTTCATGCACAATGGAACATTAAAGGCGCATATTTATGGCAACTCAAATCTTATATAAAGTACAATGATATCAATTGAGGCAGTCATTAATGCATGTAACATTGATAGGCCAATTCACAAATAGAGAAAGTATCAATTGGATAAAGCGGCTCGAGATTATACAAGATGCAGCAAAAGGTGTTTTTAAAAGTTCTTATCAGAGTTTGGTTTATTTTGCAAGCATATACTGTTAGTGGGTGCATGGTCCAGCGGATAGTGATGCCATTAGATATGGTCCCGTAGATGCTTAGCCATGGTGCATAACTGCATGGAAGAGCACAGTGTGTGTGTGTTGCAGTGAACTTGCATGTGTGCTTGATGTATAGGACGTGCACCATGTGAATATTTGATGCATCCATGGTGTAGTGTGTGCAAAATGTTGCTTGTGCTCATTAGGTTTTTTATATGTATCAAAAAAAGTGATTTTCTATGTAGAATCATGTGAGTAAAAACTATATAGTTGTTATGAAAGTGGCCACTACATTGGTGGTTCCATAACTATTTCACTACAACAATAAATGTTGAAAGTTAAGTGTGTAATGAAAAATATAATATTTTAATTATTTATATCTAGCATAGATTTTTTATTTTCTATTTTATCACAGGAACTCATTGAGAATTGTATGACAGCTGCTTCTAAGCCAGTTGAAGTTTTATGGATCTTGAGATAACTTTTTTGAGAAAAGAAAAGTAGGAAATGAAAGAAGTGAATGATAAGATGAAAGAAATGAAGAATGCAATGCAATAGTAGATGACCTATATGGAGTCACAACTAGCAGCCTTGACGAGACAGATAGCACACCGAGTTTTAGAAGTGTACCCGCACAAGAGAGCCTAGCACAAATGCACTAGTTAATGATGAGGATGATAATTTAGTTTTAAAAGATTATATACCTATGTTATATTTTTATTTTAACTATGTAACTATTGTATCAGAATAATTAATTAACTGATTTTACTTTTTTTTAATTTTAAATAACAGTTTATAGGATATGTTTTTTTCAATTTAATATAAAAGTTAAATATATGTAATCAAAAATCTTTTGTAAAAAAATAAAATTATAAAAATAGTTTTGGAATGAAAATAGCTAGGGATTTTTCCTTTATTAATTTAGCTAGCGAATTTTATATATATATATATATATATATATATTCATTCGAAAAATATTAATTACTACTCTTAATTATGATCGAAATTAGCAAGGAAATAAATATAATTAGTAGAAAATTTCCGTCGTTCAAAAATTTTCTAGGAAATTTATTTTATTGCTAAAATTTTGTGAAAAGCACATTAGCTTGGGATAATTTGCATAATAAATCTGTTGTTAATCTATTTTAGCTACTGGATAAGCCCAATAAGCTAGAGAAATTTCCCTTGCTATTTGAGAATTTTTTATAGTGTTTATTAATTTGCCTATCTGTCTATATGTCTATCTATCAATGTATCATTCTATCTATCTATCAATGTATCATTCTATCTATCTATCTATTTATCCAACTATCTATCTATATAATTATCTATCTATTTGTCTACCTATTTATCTATCTATCTATGTGTCTATGTTTGTATCTATGAATCTATCTATATGACTATTTATCAATTTGTCCATCTCTCTATATGTCTATCAATCTATCTGACTATTTATATATCTCTCTATATGTCTATCTATCTAACTATCAGACTATCTATCTAACTATTGATCTATTAATCTCTCTATATGTCTATATGTTTATTTCATAAATGTCTATCATTATATCATTTTATATAGATATTTATCTATTTATCTAACTATTTACTTGCCTATCTATCTATCTATATCTTTTTCTATCTATCTATCCATATATCAATCTATGCATTTTTGTATCTATTTGTCAACATGTCTACTAGTCTTCTTTAATACAAGTCAACCTATCTATCTATATACCTATCTATCTATCTATCTATATATCTATTTTTTTATCTGTCTATATATATACGTCAATTTATCTATCAATTAATATCTATATTTATTCGTATATCTATCTATCGATCTATCTATTTATCTATCTTTCTATCTATTTATCTATTTATTTATCTATCAATCTAAAAATCTCTCTATTTGTATATTAGTATATTTTTCTATCTATCTATCAGTCTATCTATGTGTCTATATATATATATATATATATATATATATATATATATCATTATGTGTCTATTTGTCTATCTATATATCTGTCTATCTATCTATCAATCTATATGTCTATATGACTATGTCTATTTATTTATCTATCTATCTATCTTTATGTCTATCTATGTATTTGCCTAATCTATCTATATATTTATCTATCTATCTATCTATCTATATATCAATCTATCTATCTAATGATCTATTTATATATCTATCTGTCTATCTATCTAATAGTCTATCTATATATCTATATATATCACTATCTATCAATAAATCTATTTGTCTGTCGGTATGACTATCTAACTATTTATTTGTCTATCTATCTATCTTTCAAATTCTCGATCTTTAAATCTACAAATCTATCTATATGACTATTTGTCAATTTGTCAATCTATCTATCTATCGATCTATCGATCTGTCTATCTATATATTTATCTATCAGTCAATCGATTTATTTATCTATCTATATTTATATCTTTCTATCTCTCTATCTTTTTATCAATATTTATATCTTTCTATCTCTATATCTTTCTATCTATCTTTATATCTAACCTATCTATCTATCAATTTGACTATCTGTATATCTGCCAATCTAATTGATTATCGGTCAATCTGTATGTCTATATATGTGTATATCAATCTATTTGTATATTTGTCTATCTATCTAATTTATATCTATCAATCTATCAATCTATCTATATATCTTTATGTATATCTATCAATTTATAAGGTTATCGATGATTGTGTCTATAATTTTATTTATCAATTTATCAATTTATCTACTTACCTATCTATATATCTTTGTATCTATCTATCTATCTATCTATGTATCTTTCAATCTGTATGTCTATCAATCTATTATTCTATATGTCTATCTACCTATCTATCTATATATCTAATTATCTATATATCTATATATCTATCTATTAATCTATTTTTCTATGTATATATCTATGTATCTATCTATTTATTTATCTTTCTATCTGTCTATCTGTTTATTTATCTATCTGTCTATCTAACTATCTGTCTATCTATATATTTGTATATCAGTCTATTTTTTTATTAGTCTATTTGACTATCTATCTATCTATCTATCTCTCAGTCTATAAGTCTATCTATCTATTTGTTTATCTAACTTTCTGTCTATTTGTATATCTATCAATATATCTCTATTTATCTATCTGATATTTGTCAACCAATCAACCTAACTATCTATCTCTTTATTTTTGTATCTCCCTAACTATCTAGTTGTCTACGTGTCTATCTTTCAATCTTTCTATCTATATTTCTATCTTTTATCTATCTGTATATCTTTTTCTCTATCATTCTATCTATCTACTATCTACTATCTACTAACTATCTATTTGTTTATCTATCTTTTTGTCTATATCATTTCTATCAATCTATATATCTATCAATCTATCAATATGTCTATTTGTTCATCTATCAATCTATCTATATATTTCTCTATCAATCTGTCAATCTATCAATCTGTCTATCTATTTATATGTCTATAAATCTATCTATCATATGACTATCTGTGTTTCTTTCTATCTACCATACTATCTATCCAATCATATTTAAATCACTCTATCTATCTATTTATCTGTATGTCTGTCAATCTATTTGTCTATATATATATATATATATATGTCTCTCTATCTATTTCTCTATTTGTCTACTTACCTATCTGTCTATCTGCTTATCTATAAATCAATCAATCTGTCAATCAATCTATCTCTCTATTTATATATGTATGTATTTATGTATCTATCTGTCTATTTATCTGTCTATCTATTTATCTATCTTTCTATCGCTCTATATGTCTATCTATCTATATGTTTATCTTTCTATATATCTGTCTTTCTATCAGTCTATTTGTCTATCAGTCTATCTCTCTTTATGTTTATATATCTATATGACAATCTATATATCTATCTATATATGTATCTATCTATTTGTCTAATTTTATATTTGACTATGTATCTATCTATTAGTCTATCTATTTATATGTTTATTTGTTTATCTGTCTATCTATCTATCTAGCTATATATTTCTCTATTTATCTAACCACCTATTTGTTTATTAATCTATCAGTTTATCTATATATCTATCTATTTATCTATCTATTTATATGTATATTTATCTATCTATATTAATTGTGTCTTTGTCTATTGGCCTATCTGTCTATTTATTGTTTTATCTATTTGTCTATCTATCTATCAATCTATTAATCAATCAATCTAACTATCTAACTATATAATTATCTAATTATCTATCTTTCTATCTATAAATATTTATATATATTTATTTCTATCATTCTCTCTAACTATCTAACTATATTTCTATCTGACAATCATTCTATCATTCTATTTATCAATCTATCTATTTGTCTACCTATCTACTTGTCTACCTATCTACATGTCTATCTATCTATCAATCTTTATATCTATCTATTTATCTATCAACTATCTATTTATATATCTATCTATCTGTATATCTGCTATCTGTCTATCTGTCTATATTTCTATTTGTATGTCTTTCTATTTGTCTATTTTTATATTTATATATCTATCTATATGTCTTTCTGTATATCTATCTTTCTATATGTCTGTCTATCTATCATCTATATATCTGTCTATCTATGTATCTTTATATTTGTCTATCTGTCAATTTGTCAATCAATCTATATGTTTATTTGTTTAAAAATCTATCCGTCTATCTGTCAATATGTTTATATGTCTATATGTCTATATGTCTATATGTCTATATATCTATCTGTCTATATATCTATCTATTTATATGTCTATCTTTATAACGATCTATCTATATATTTGACTATCTATCAATCTATAAATCTATAAATTTGTCTATTTGTCTATTTTGTATCTTTCTATATGTATATATATCTATAAATTATCTATCATTCTATCTATTATGTATCTATAAATTTCTTTATATGTATATATATCTATAAATTATCTATATTTCTGTCTATCGGTCTATTTCTATATATGTCTATTATCTATCATTTTTATATCTATTTAACTATCTATCTATCTATATATTGATCTATGTATCTATGTATCTATTTGTCAACATGTCTACCTGTCTACTTGTCTACAAGTCAACCTATCTATCTATATACCTATCTATCTATATGTTTGTCTGTGCCTATCTATCTATCTATTTTTTCTATCTGTATATATATATATATATATCTATTTATCCCACTGTCAAATAATATCTATATTTATTTGTATATCTATCTATCAATCTTTATGATCAATCTATCTTACTGTCTATTTATCTATTTATTTATATATCAATCTAACAATTTGTCTTTTTGCTATTTGTGTATTTGTCTATCTATCTATAAGTCGATCTATCTATTGTCTGTCTTTCTGTAATTATTATTATGTGTATATTTGTATATCTATATATATGTCTATCTATCTATCAGTCTATATATCTATTTGACTATCTGTCTTTTTGTTTATCTATCTATCTATCGTTTTTTTATCTATCTATTTCTCTAATATGTCTATCTATTTATGTGTCTATCTATCTATCAATATAACTATCAATCAATCTATATATATATATATATATATATATATATATATATATCTATCTATTTATCTAACTGTATATCTATATGTAAATCTATCTCACTATCTATCAATAATTCTATCTATCTGTCGGTCTATTTATCTACCTATTTATCTGTCTATCTATCTATCTTTTGAATTATCAATCTTTCAATCTGCTAATCTATCTATATGACTATCTATAAGTTTGTCAATCTATCAATCTATCTATGAGTCTATTTATCTATTTATCTGTCAATCGATTTGTCTCTCTATCTATCTTGATATCTTTATATCTATCTATCTTTCTATCTTTATATTTGTCTATCTATCTACATATCTATCAATCTATCTATTTGTCTATCTTTATATCTGCTAATCTATTTGACTATCTGTCAATCTGTATGTCTATCTATGCGTATATCAATCTATTTGTATATTTTTTTATCTATCTATCAATCTATCTATATATCTATCTATCTATCTATTTATAAAGTTAACGATCATTCTTTCTATAATTCTATCTATCAATTTATCAATTTATCTACTTACCTATCATATATATTTGTATCTATCTATCTTTTTATTTATATATCTATCTGTATGTCTGTCTGTATGTCTATCAATCTATTATTTTATATGTCTATCTATCTATATATCTAATTATCTATCTATAAGTCTATCTATTTATCTATATATCTGTCTATCGATCTATCTTTCTATGTGTATAACTGTGTATTTATCTATTTGACTATCTTTCTATCTATCTAGCAGTTTATCTATATATCTGTCTATCTATCTCTATCTTTATGTCTATAAGTCTATCTGTCTTTCTATCAATCTCTCAATCTATCTATATGTATATCTATCTATCTATAAAATCTATCTTTCTATTTATTTGTATATATGTCTATCTATCTATATGTCTATCTGTATATCTGTCTATCAATATATCTATTTATCTATCTATCTCTCAATCTAGTTTTCTATCTATCTGTCTATTTGTCTACCTATCTAACTTTTCTAACTATCTATTTTTCTTTCTGTCTATATGTCTATTATCTATCTGTGAATTTTTAAATTTATCTATCTATCTCTCTGCCTATCTATATATCTGTCTATCTCTCTATCACTTTATCTATTTATCTATCTATGATTCTATCTTATATCTCTCTATCTGTCTAACTAACTAACTATCTATCTGTATATTTGTCTATCTATCTATCTTTTTATTAGATTTTTAACTATCTATCTATCTGTCTCTCAATCTATTTGTCTACCTATCTTACTATCTATTTGACTATCTATCTATCTGACTATCTGTCTATCTGTCTATCTGTCGATCTATCAATCAATCTATATGTTTTATTTTTTATCTATCTTTCTACCTGTCAATCTATCAATATGTCTATATGTCTATATGTCTATATGTATATTTTTATATATAAAAATCTGTCTATATGTATATTTTTATATCTGTCTATCTATCTATTTGTCTATCTGTCAATCTATCAATTTATAAATTTGTATATTTATGTATCTCTCTATATGTATATATATATCTATAAAATTATCTTTCTGTCTATCAATCTATCTATATATTTATCTATCTGTCTATCTATTAGTCTATCTATCTGTCTTTCTATCCTTCTATAAATCAAACTATATGTCTATCTCTTTACCATTTTATCATTTTGTCTATCTATCTTTCTATGAATATATATATATTTATTTATTTATTTATTTATTTATTTATTTATTATATATATATATATATATATATATTTATCTATCTTTCTATCTTTATTTATGTCTATCTATCTACCTATTTATATGTTTATCTATCTATCAAATCATTTATTTTTTTATTTTTTTATCTATCAATCATATTATCTATCAATTTATCTCATTATCTATCGATCTATCTATTTATCTATCTGTCTATCTATCTTTCTATCAGTGTATCTATCTATTTGTATATTTTTTTTTTCTATCTATCTATCTATAATTCTATATATCTATCTATCTATATAATCAACTTACCTATCAATCTATCTATCTTTCTATCTATCTAATTATCTTTTTGTGTCTATCTATCTATCTATCTATTTATATATCTATCTTTCTATCAATTTTTGTGTCTAAGTGTCTATTAGTCTATCTGTTTATCAGTATATCTATTTATCTATATATCTATCTATCAATTATCTATCGAACTTTTTTTCTATCTATTTTCTATCTATTTTTATATCTATCATTCTGTCTATCTATATGTCTATTTATCAATCTTTTTATCTATCTATCTATCTATGTATATGTATATCTATCTATCTATATATATATGTGTGTCTTTCTATCTATTTGGCTATCTATTTATCTATTTTTCTATCTATCTATCAATGTATTTATCAATCAATCTATCTATCTATCTTTCTTTCTATCTTTCTATCTTTTTATCTATCTATCTAGCTATCTATCTATCTATGTATATCTTTATCTATGTATTTGTTTATCAATCTGTCTACCTATTTATCTATCTATCTATGAAGTTCTCTATCTTTCTATTTGTCAATCATTCATTCTATCAATCTGTCTATCTATCTATTAGTCTGTTTATTTTTCAATTTGTCTAAATGTCTATATTTTTATCTAGCTATATGTTAAAATGTTTAATTCATATCTCTCTATAATTCTATCATTCTATCTACTTATCTATGTATTTTTTTATTAATCTACTTGCAAATCTCATTATCTATTTATCTAGCTATTTATCTATCAATCTATATGTATGTCTATCTATTTATATGTCTATTAGTCTAATTATTTATCTATCCATATGCCTATCTATATATTTATCTATTTCTCTAATTGTCTATCTTTCAATCTATCTATCTATTTATCTATCTATCTGTCTATTGATCTATATATCTATCTATCGATTTTTTGTCAATCTATCTACCTATCTATCTGTCTATTTATTTATAAGTCTATATATCTAACTGAATATCTATCTATCGATATTTCTACCTATAAATTTGTCTTTGTTTCTATCTCTCTATCTATTTATCTGTCTATCTATCTTTCTTTCTTTCAATTTGTCAATCTCTCAATCTATTTTAGTGTCTTTCTATCAATCTATCTATATCTTTATGTCTCTATCTATTTATCAATTTGTCTATCTGTGTATCTTTATATCTTTCTATCTATATATTTGCTTATCTATTTATCTATCTATTTGTCTATCTATATATCTGTCGATTTATTTACGGTATATCTATCTATCTATCTATCTGTCTATCTCTATATTTGTCTATTTATCTATCTATATGTCTATCTATATTTGTCTTTTTGGTCCAAATGTTTATCTTTAAATATACTTATATGTCTATCAATCTATCTTTTTATGTATCTATCTTTTTGTCTATTTATGTATCTACCTATCTATCAACCTATTTACATATCTAACTGTCACTCTGTATATCTATCAATCTTTATATTTATCTATCTGTCTGTCTATCAATCTTTAAATATGCCAATCTATCTTTCATTCTATCTTTCTTTCTATCTTTCTATTTATCAAACTCTCTATATTTCTATCCATCTATCTGTCATCTTTCTATATGTCTATCTATTTATCTATCTACTATCTATCTATCTAAAAATCTATCTATTTATCTTTTTATTTGTCCATCTCTTTATCTATCAATCTATCTTTCTATCCTCTTGTCAATCATTCTATCTGTCAATCTCTCAATCTATCAAATGTATATATGTCTATATGTTAATATGTCTATATGTCTATATGTCTATATGTCTATTTGTCTATCTACTTATATGTCTATTTTTCTTTCTATCTATCTCTATATCTATCTATCTATATATAAGTATATCTTTTTTTTGTCGTTCTATCTAACTAACTAACTATCTATCTATTTTTATTACTTCCTATCTAACAAACAAACTATCTATCTATATGTATATCTGACGTTCTGACTATATGTCTATCTATCTATCTATCTATATATATGTCTATTTTCCTATCTTTATATCTATCTATCTATCTGCCTATCTATCTATATGTCAATCTATCTATTTGTCTAACTAACTATATGTCTATCTGTCTATAAATCTATCTATCTATCTATCTATAGTGCTAATTATCTTTCTTTCTATCTATCTCTCTATCTAACTAATTATATATCTTTTTATCTATCTATCAATCTACATGCCTATCTATATATTTATATTTCTATCTATGTATCGATCTATCTATCAATTTTTCTATCTTTCCATCTGTCAATTTATCTCTCTAACAATATGTCAACATTTTTTCTTATCTATCTATCTATCTATATGTTTATCTATTTATATGTCTATCTATTAAATTTATCTTTCTTTCTATGTATCTATATGACTATTTGTCTTTCTGTCTATCTATCTATTTCTCTATCTATCTACCTATTTATTTGTCTAATCAATCTACCTGTCTATATGTTTTTTTATCTATCGATCAACTGTCTATTGTCTACCCGGTCACCACCTATCTAACGAGCTATATGTCTACCGATCTACCTATCTACATGGCTAAAGGTCCTAACTGTCTACCTGTCTACCTATTAAATGTCTAAATGTCTAACTGTACTATCTCCATAAGATCAACGATATCAAGTATATACTTGTCTATCTATTAATTGTCT
>JAREIK010000859.1:130000-137755 GCA_029783825.1 Sapria himalayana | reverse complement strand
ATATGTGTTTATTATCTTTATATCTACATCTCTATCTGTCTATCTGTCTATATTTCTATCTATCAATCAATCTATGTTCTATCTTATGATCTTTTTATTTGTTTATCAATCTATCTTTCAGCTATTAGTCTATTAGATTATCTATCTTTCTATATATCTTTCTATCTGTCTATATCACTATTTTTCTATCTATCTATCTATATATCAATATATTTGTCTATTTTTTTATCTATCAATCTCTCTATATGTATATATGTCTAGTTATCTATCTGTATCTCTATCTGTCTATCTGTCTATATATTTGTCTATTTGTATATCTATCTATCAGTCTATTTATTTATCTATCTCTCTCTCTCTCTCTCTGTATTTCAATCAATCAATCTTTCTATCAATTTATCTATTTATCAATCTATATATCTATTTAGACATCTATCTATCTCACTATCTATCTAATTATCCATATATTTTTCTATCTGTCTATTTATCTTTCTAACTCTTTATCTATCTTATAATTTCTCTAGTTATCTATCTATTTATCTACCTATTTATCTATCTTTCTAATTTCTATCAATTTGTTATCTTTATGTGTCAATTGATCTATCTACAAATATGTCAATTTGTCTATTTATCTATCTATTTATCTTTTTGTCTATTATTTTTTCTCTATATGTTTATCTTCTATCCATAAAACTATCTATATATTTGTCTATCTTTTTATTTATCTATCTGTCTATTTCTTTTTCTATATATATGTCTATCATTCTATCATTCTATCAACTTTATTTCTTTTTATCAATCTAATTAGATGACTATCTATCTATCTTTGTATCTGTCATTATATCTTGATATCTATCGATATATTTTTCGATCTATCTATATAACTATCTATCTACCAATAAATAAATGTATATTTCAATCTAACTAAATATCTGTCGATCTACTTTTTTATATATATATTTGTCAATCTATATATCTATCAATCTATATGTCAATCTATCTATTTGTCTATCTGTCTATATGTTTATCTATCAATATGATTATCGGTCAATCAATCAATCAATCATTCTGTCTATCTATCAATATGACTATCTTTCTATCTTTCTATCTATCAATTTATCTTTTTATCTATATATCTATCTATCTATATATCTATCTGTCAATCAATCAATCAATATATCTATCTTTCTTTATATCTGTATATTTGTTATATCTGTCTATCTGACTATTTATCGATTTGTCTATATGTCTATCTATCTATCTGTCTATCTATCTATCTGTCTATCTGTCTATCTGGCTTTCTATATGTCGATCAATCTTTCAATGAATTAACCAATCTAATTATCTATCTATATATCTACATATCTATTTATCTATTTATATTTTTAATTATATATTTTTCTATACATTAATCAAACAAAATATTAATCTATCTGATATTTTTATCTATATCTATCTACCTACAATCTACCTATCTATCTTTCTATCAATCTACCTATCTATCTATCTATTTATTAACTTAAATATATATATATCTATCAATCCATCTACATATTTATCTATCTATCTTTCTATCATTTTGTCAAGCTTTCAATCTATTGATCTATATTTCTGACATGCTATTTATCTACCTATAGGTTTTTCTATAAATCTATCTATATATTTATATATGTTTTATCTATCAATCTATCTTTATGTTTATATATCTATATGTTTATCTATCTATATGGTTATCAATTTATCTATCTATCATTCTATCATTCTATCTATATATCACTATGTTTATCTATGTATTTGCTTGCCTATTTATCTATATATATATATATATATATCTATCTATTTATCTAAATATCTATCAATCTGTCTATCTATCTTTCAATCTTATATGTCTGTCTATCTATCTATCTATCTATCTATATATCTATCTGTCTATATATAAATATATAAATATATAAATATATAAATATATATAATATATAAATATATAAATATATAAATAATAAATATATAAATATATAAATATATAAATATAAATATATAAATATATAAATATATAAATATATAAATATATAAAATATCTATAAATATATAAATATATAATATATAAATATAAATATATAATATATATAAATATATAAGATATAAATATATAAATATATAAATATATAAATATATAAATATATAAATATAAATATATAAATATAAAATATATAAATATATAAATATATAAATATATAAGATATATAAATATATAAATATATAAATATATAAATATATAAATATATAAATATATAAAAAAATATAAAATATATAAATATAAAATATAATAAATATATAAATATATAAATATATAAATATATAAAATAAATATATAAATATATAAATATATAAATATATAAATATATAAAATATAAATATAAATATATAAATATATAAATATATAAATATATAAAAATATAAAATATAAATATATAAAATATAAATATATAAATATATAAATATATAAATATATAAATATATAAATTATAAATATATAAATATATAATATATAAATATATAAATATATAAATATTATAAATATATAAATATATAAATATAAAATATATAAATATATAAATATATAAATATATAAATATATAAATATATAAATAAAATATATAAATATATAAAATATAAATATATAAATATATAAATATAGAAATATATAAATAATAAATATATAAAATATAAATATATAAATATATAAATATATAAATATATAAATATATAAATATATAAATATATAAATTATAAATATATAAATATATAAATATATAAATATATAAATATATAAATATATAAATATAAATATATAAATATATAAATATATAATATATAAATATATAAATATATAAATATAAAATATTAAATATATAAATATAATATATATAAATATATAAATATATAAATATATAAATATATAAATATATAAATATATAAATATATAAATATATAAATATATAAATATAATATAAATATATAATATATTAAATATATATTATATATATATATATATATATATATATATATATATATATATAATATCAATCTATGTGTCTATAGGTCTATCTTTCTTTCGACCTATCTGTCTTTCTGTCTAACTGATATCTGTCTATACGTCCATCTATCTATTTGCCTATCTATCTATCTTTCTATTTATTTATTTGTATATCTATCTTTCTTTCTATATGTCAATCTTTCTCTCTATCTATTTATCAATCTATTAGTCTATCAGTCTATATGTCTATCTATATATCTATTTATCTGTTTATTTATTTATATATCTATCGATCAATCTTTCTATCTATATATCTGTCAATTTATCTATTTGTCTATCTATCTATTTATCGATCTATATATCTAAATATCTAACTATCTATATCTTTATCTGTCTATATGTCTATCAATTTATCTCTATATCTATATATCTATCTATTTATATATCTATCTATCTTTTTATCTATCTATCTAATTATCTAAATTTTTATCTATCTATCTATCAGTCTATTTATCTATCTAATAATTTATCTTTTTATCTATCTATCTGTCTACCAATTTATCTAACTATCTATCTATCAATTGGTCAATCTTTTTATGTCTCAGTCTCTATATCAGACTATCTATCAATCTGTCAATATAATTATCTAACTATTTGTATATTTGTCTATATGTCTATTATTTCTATGTGACTATCTATCTATCTGTTTATTTTTCTATCTATCTATTTTTTTATCTATCCATCTATCTATCAATTTATCTATCTTTTTGTCTATCAATCTATATATCTGACAATTTATCAATCTGTCTATTTATCCATATATTTATCTAGCTGTCTATTTATCTATTTTATCTATTTGTTTATTTGTCTATATGTTTATCATTCTATCCATCTAACTAAATATATATTTGTCTATCTTTCTCTCTGCTTATCTATCTATTTATTTATCTATCTTTCTGTCTATCATTCAATCTATCTATCTATTAATTAATCTATCGACTTGCATATCTGTCTATCTATATATGTATCTTTATATCTACCAAACTATTTTTATATCTATCTATCTATCTAAAAATCTAGATATCTTTTTATCTATATATATATATATATCTATCTATCTATCCAACTATATATCTATCTTAATATATATATATATATATATATATCTGTCTATTAATATATCTATCTATCTAACTTGTTGTTAATCAATATATCAATCAATCAATCAATCTCTCTCTCTATCTGTCTATATATTTATCTATAAATATGCCGATCTGTCTATTGGTCTATCTATCTATCTTTCTATCTAATTATCTATCAATCTAACTATCTATCTATCTAACTATTTATCTTTCTGTCTATCATTTTATCCATCTATCTATCTATTTATTTATTAATCTGCATATTTGTCTATTTGTAATATTTGTCTACCTGCCTATCTATCTATTTGTAATATTTGTTTATCTGTCTATCTATCTATTTATCTTTCTATCCGTATATCAATCTATCAATCTATCAATCAATCTATGAATACATCGATCAATCAATCAACAAAACTAACTATATATCTATCTATCTTTATATCTATCTATTTATATACCTATCTTTATATGTATCTAATTATCTATTTATATATCTATCTATCTATCTATCTAACTATCTATATATTTCTATATCTATCTATTTATCTATCTATCTACCTATCAACTAACTTATCTATCTACCTATCTATCTATCTACTTCACTATTAATCTATATATATATATATATATATATATATATATATCTATCTATCTATCTACTTATTTATAAATCTATCTATCATTTTGTCAATCTTTCTATATGTCAATCTATCTTTCTAATTTCTATCAATCAATCTATCTATATTTTTATCTATCTATCTTTCTATATGTCTATTTTTATATATCAATTTGTTTATCTTTCAATCTCTCTAACTGTTTATCTTTTTATATATCTATCTATCTATATGATTATCTATCTAACATTCATTCTATCATTATATTTGAGTATTTATCTACTTGTCTATATATATATTTATATATATATATATTAATATCTATCTATCTATCAGGCTATCTATTTATTAATCTATCTATCAATTTATTTATCTGTCCTTCTATCTATATATCTAATGGTCTATCTACCTTTCTACCTATATATCTACCTATTTATATATCTAACTATTTATTTTTCTATCTATCTATCTATCATTTTGTGTATCTATCCATTAGTTTATATTTCTTTCTATTTATCTATCTATTTATCTATTTGTCACCTGTCAATCTGTCAACTGTCAATCTGTCTATCTATCTATCTTATATCTTTTCATCTTTCTATCTGTCTATCTATGTATCTATTAGCTATTAGTCTTTTAATCAATCTATCTATTTGTCTATCTCTCTATCACTCTATTTTACTAATTGTCTATCTATCTATCTATATATCTGTCTTATTGTGTTTTTGTATATCTATTTATATATATTTTTTTCTATATATATGTCTATCTATATATCTATATATTTATCTATCTGTCTATCTATTTTTCTATTTATCTATTTATTTATATATCTATTTATCTATGTTTTTATATATCTATCTATCTTTCTATCTATCTATCTAATTATATTTATATTTATCTAACAAGCTATCTATCTATTTATGTATCTATCTCTCTATCTATGTTATAATTTATCTATTTATCCGTCTTTTTATCTACCTATTTATATATCTATCTTTATCTATCTATCAATTTGTCATCTTTTTTTCTTTAAATCTACCAAAATATCTGTCAAATAGTCTATGTAATTATCTATTTATCTATTTTTCTATTTGTCTATTTATCTATATGTCTATCTTTCTATCTCTTTAACAATTTATATATATATATATCTATCTTTCTATCTATCAATCTTTCTATTTATTTTTCTATCTATCTGCATATTATTCTATCTATCTTTCTTTCTATTTATCAATCTATATACTTTCTTATCTATCTATCTTATATCTATATATTTATTTATTTATAAATCTATCTATATATATATATATATATATATATATATATATATAAATCTATCTATCAATCAAATAATATATATATATATATATCTATTTACCTATCTATCTATCTTTATATTTATCTATCTATTTGTCAATCTATATATCTGTATATTTGTCTATCTGTCTATATGTCTATCTATCTATATGTTTATCTATCAATATGTATATCTATCTATCTATCTGTCTATCTGTCCGTCTATCTATCTATTTGTTTATCTCTCTCTCTCTCTCTATCTTTCTGTCTATCTATCTATATATCTAACTGTTTGTCTATCTATCTATCTGTCTACTTTTTTATTTATCTATCTTTATATATGTCTATTTGTTATATCTGTCTATCTGTATATCTATCTATTTGTAAATTCTTTTAATCTATCTATCTATCTGATTTCTATCTATTTGTCTATTTGTCTATCTATCTATCTGTCTATGAATTTATCATTCAATCTATCAATGAATTAACTAATCTATCTATCTATTTATCTATCTATATATCTATCTATCTTTCTATCTATTTAATTATCTATTTTTTATTTATATATCTACCATTCAACCAATCTATCTATCTATATATTTATTTATCTATCTAAATATTGACCTAGCAACTTATCTATCTATTTATCCCCCTATCTATTTATCTTTTTATCTATCTACTTACTTAACTTTTTATCTATCTACTTACTTATCTCTTTATCTATCTACTTACTTATCTTTTTATCTATCTATCTATCTATCTAATTATTCATCTATCTATATATCTATTTATCATTTTAACTAGCATTCTATCTATTGATCTATCTTTGTGACTATCTCACAATATATTTATTTTCTTATATGTCAATATATATATCTATCTATATGTCTATCTATCTATTTGTCTATTTAAATTTGTCTATCTATCTTTCATTTTATATGTCTATCTATCTATATGTTTATCTATCTATATGTCGATCATTCTATCATTTTATCTATCTATCCTTGTGTTTATCTATTTATCTACTTTCCTTTCTATGTATCTATCTAATTTAATATCTATCTATAATTTTTGTCTTTTATTATTATCTATTTGTCTATTTATTTGTCTATCTATCTATCATTATATCATTCAATCTATCTATCTATATGCTTATCTATTTATCTATCTATAAGTCTATCTAGAAGTATATTTTTCTGTCTGTCTATCTATCTACCTCTCTATATATTTTTCTATCTATCTATCTATCTATCTATCTTTCTATATGACTATCTTTTTATCTATCGATCTTTGTATCTGTATATCTATATCTAACTACCTATCAATCTATTAGTCTATCAGTATATTAATCTATATGTCAATTTGTTGATCTGTCTCTATATCTACCTATCTATTTTTCTATCTATCTGTCTGTCTATCTATTTGTATATTTATTTATATATTTGTCTCTCTATCTATCTTTCTATATATATATATATTTATTTATTTATTTATTTGTATATCTATCTATCAATATACTTATTTATCTATCTATTTATCTATTTATCTATCTATCTATTTATCTATCTTTCTATAAATCGATATATCTATTTTTCTATCTATCTAATTATCTAAATATTTATTTATCTATCTATCTATTTATCTATCTATCTATCAATTTGTTTAT
>JAREIK010000859.1:0-125000 GCA_029783825.1 Sapria himalayana | reverse complement strand
CACGTACAATAAGCCAACAGAAAGTGGAAGACATGCTAAGTGGAAAGGAAATGGCATCACAGAGACAAAGACCAATGTGAGGTGGAAATCTTGCACAAATAGCTTCTGGATCAAGTCAGGTCATTATGAGTAACCATGTTTTTGAACCTTGGCACTGATGACCGACCAAATGGCATTCCAATTCACTTCTTTGAATTTGAAGATTAATAATGAAATAAAGATAAAACACACAAATCATGATAATTTTATTCCAAACTTTTTAAAATGAAAGTTTCATGCAATTTTAAACAAATAAAGACTAAATGTACCAAAGCAATTCTAGTGTCATACAAAAATACCAGCACTATTATGTGCCAACTGATGTGGACACTACTAACATTGACCACCAATTGAGTAACTATAGTAAACTACTAGGGTTTAATAATGCATATGTTAATTCAAATGGTAAGCTCTGGATCATGTGGCAAAATTATATGAATATTATAATAATTAAAGACACAGAACAAGTAGTCCACTTTAACTCTAAAATAAATGCAGAACTTATAATTTCGACAGCATATGCTAAAAGTAATATAAAAGATAGGATAGAATTATGGAAGAAATGCATGACATTGAGAAGAAAGACACCCCATGGATCATAGGTGGGGACTTTAATGTAATTAGAAGTGTGAAAGAAAAGAAAGGAGTTAAAATTCTAGACAAAGTAGCCATGTCACAATTAAAACACTATCACTAGTACAAATCTGATGGAAGTAGATTTTATAGGTTCAAGCTATACCTGGTGTAATAACTGGTAGAAAAGAGGGGCAATCTAGGCAAGGTTAGATAGGGTTCTGTGCAATGCGAAGTGGGTAGCCTCTTAGGGGGTTACAGGGCTCAGACATTTAAACAGAACTTGCTTTGACCATAGCCCATTGCTCATTTTTATCAATAAGAGTCAGTATACTACGGGCAATTTTAAATTTCAAAATATGTGGGTAAAGCACCTAGAATTTGAAAATGTGGTGAGAGAATCCTGAATAGAGCCAGTTATAGGAAAACCTATGCAGGTTCTAACATGTAAGCTATATAGATTAAAAAAAATACTTAAGCTTATGGAATAAAGATGTTTTTGGTAATATAAACCAAAAAATAAAGGAGGAGGAAGAAGTGGAGAAATTGGAATTAGAATTTGAAAATTCCCAAACTGAAGAAATTAGAAATGAACTATGTAAAGCCAAAGGAAAATTGAGACTTAGATTACATATGGAAGAAATCTAATGGAAATAGCGAGCGAAGATTAAATGGCTTAAAGACGGGGATAGAAATACTAAATTTTATCATACTATGTGTAAAATCAAAACTCATAAGAACAAAATAAAAGGTATAAATAATGATCAGAGAATTTGGGTAGAAGAAGATAAAAAATTAAGAATCATCTTTGATGAATTCTTTAAAAAACATTTATGTGGCTCAGTTATTCACAAAGGTGATTTATTAATGAAAGAAATTAAAACATCTATTACAAAGGAACAAAATAATAAGTTGGAAATGATTCCGGATGAAGAAGTTAAAAATGCTATCTTTAGCCTGGATAAGGATAGTGCAGCAGGACCGGATGGTTGGAATAATTACTTTTTCCAGACCAGTTGGAATACTCTTAAAAATGAGCTTGTTTTTGTAGCTGTGAGTTTTTTTGTAGGTGCGGATATACCTAAGGCATGGGCTAATTCGTTTATTATGATAATTCCAAAGAAGGAATTACCACAAATATGTGAAGACTATAGGCCTATTAGCTTATGTAATGCTATTTATAAGATTCTAGCAAAAATACTACAAAGCAGGTTAAACACTATTTTACCAGAAATAATAACTCAAGAGCAAATGGGTTTTGTCAAAAATATGTTATTGCTTGAAAATATAAAATTGGTAGTTGAAATGATGAAAGAGATAGCTGTTAAAACAAGAGGGAACAATCTAGTAGTAAAACTAGATTTGTCTAAAGCATTTGATAGAATTGAATGGGACACACTATGTTTTGTATTGAGAAAGTTTGGCTTCTCTAAATTGTGTATAGATTTAATATATAGATGTGTCACAAGTGTATGGGTAAAAGTTATTGTATATGGTCAGAAAGGAGAGGAATTTAAACCTAAAAAAATTTTAATACAAGGGGATCCCCTGTCTCCTTTATTATTCGATATTTATTTAGAATTATTAATTCGTAATTTAAATAAAAGAATGGCATTGGGCAAGATCATTCCATTTAGACAGCCAATAAATACTTCTAGAATAGGTTGTCTAGCGTATGAGGATAACCTCATAATTTTCACAAATGCCACTTCCAGATTGCTGATAAATCTAATGGATCTCCTACAAATTTTTGAGAAAGAAACAGGGCGAGTTGTAAATAAAAAGAAAAGTCAGTTTTTGTTATCATCAAAAACATCCGAAAAAGTGGCCATAAAGATTAAAAAAATTACAGGATTTATCCAAAAATAAAGGGGCTTTAATGTATCTAGGCTGCCCTATATATGAGGGTAGACTGAGAGAATTATTTAACATTATTACAAGAAAAATTAAGAAGGAAAATAGCAGGTTGGAAGGAGGAGCTACTAGGTTTCGGGGGTAGGATTACTTTAATCTTCCATGTTCTCCAAAGCATGCTGGTACATATCTTAGCAGCTATTCATCCACCTAAAAAATTTATTAAGAAACTAGAAATGGACATGGCTAACTTTTTATGGGGGGAAAAAGAGGGTAAGTTTAAGCTTCACTAGAAGAAATGGGATGATATATGCTTCCCAAAAGAGGAGGTAGGTTTGGGCATCATCAGCTTGCAGGACATGGCCACAGCATGGGACTGCAAAGAATGCTGGAGGTTAAAAGAAGGTGAGAGTCCGTGGGCAAAGTTATTGAGAGCTAAATATGAAGGGTCTAGGATTGAGAGTCTAATAAAGGCTTCAAATATTTGGAAATCAATGGAAAAACAAAAAGGAATAGTAAAATCCCATTCGATATTGAAAAAGAGTGGATGGAAATGGACATTGAATCCGCAAGGGAATTTTACTTTAAAATCGGTAAAAGAACTGATCATAAAGAAAAAACCAGCACAAGAATTATTCAAATGGGCTTGGAAAGCGGACATCCCGCAAAAAATGAGTTCGCTTACATGGAAAGTACTTGTTAAAGCTTTACGAATAGATAGTAATATTCAAAGAAAATGAATAAAAATGGCATCAAGATGTGACTACTATCATGAAGTAGCAGAATCCATCAATCATTTATTTTCGGAAGGAAGGATTGCAGTAGAAGTCTGGAAAGAGTTGGAAAAATTGAATCAGATAAGTAGTAAACAGGAAGGGTTAATAAAAAAAATTAAAAAATGGGGAACTCACACTTCAAGAAGTCATGTTAGGAATTGGCTGACTCAAAATCTCTCGCACGTTGTTATTTGGAGTCTATGGAAAGCTCGAAATAAGAGTAGATTTGAGGGAATTAAAATGAATTCAGTTGAAATATTAAAAGATATTAGGAAGGAAATCAGCAATATATTTAATATTAAACCCTTGAAAGTTGAGAGTATTGATATTGTTAGAAAACTCATAAATACATGGTCACTCACTATTAAAAAGACTAAGACACATAGCATAAAGAGCATAAGTTGTAGTAAACCCCCATAAGGAAAGATATCCCTTAACATGGATGGTAGCTTAAATAGGGATATAGGGGCAGCAGGAGGGGGAGGGGTAATAAAATATTTTCAATGGAGTATCATTAAAGCATTCACTCTTTCAGGTAAAGCTTCCTCAACAATTCACTCAGAAATTATTGCATTAAAAAAAGGGCTTTATATCTGTAAAGAGCTAGGCATTAATAACATACAAATATAGGTAAATTCATTGACTTTAGTTAATTTGGTAATGAAAAAAGTTTTGTTATGGAAGTATGAGGAGGAGATTGAAATAATAAAAAATCTTGTTAATGAATTAAATGCAAATATTTTACATATTTATAGGGAGGCCAATGCGCTAGCAGACTGCCTTGCTAGAATAGGAATGAGTAAAGGGAAAAATGAGTATGTAGAGGGGACTATGCCAGAAAAACTAAAGGGATTGGCAAGACTGGATAAGCTTGCCTTCTCATACCTAAGAGTGAATAGGTAGGGAATTTTCTCTTTGTAAAGCCTAGAATTTAAGAATATTTAGGTGAAAAATTGTAAAATCTAATAATGAATTTAACTGTTATGGGGGGGTATAGTTTGCTATGTGGATAAATTTCTATCTCCGCATGAAATCTAAAATGTTTTAAGAGGAAATATAAATAAGGACATAAGATATAGCAGTGGTCTATTTTGGAATTGGCTCTTTGTTTCTTTGGTTTGCATTCTATGTTTTTAGCTGCAGCGTAGGAAAAACAAGAGGATCTGGCAAGTCCGTGTTAGTAAAAGTAATAGAGTCTGTATTGTATTGATGTCTGTAAAAGTTTGTTTTCGAAAAAAGCTAGAAATGTCATGAGTTATTTTATTAAAGTCAATTGGTACTAGGAATTGTTAGTGTCTAGATTAGGAATCGGGGAGAAGAGATGCTGCACTAATCAAATCAGAACTAGCCCAAGGGGGTAGAAGAAGGTGACTTCGCATTAAATGAATCGCAGAGGATTTGAGGAGCAGACAAAGCCCTATAACCAATATTTACAAAAACATATATTGCTCCTTCATACACAATGATGGAGGCAAATTATAAGGTGTCACTATCACTGGCCATGTTGAATACTATTGTCCAGATTTGCCAAATGACTAAAATCCATCAGTGTAAAGACTCAATCTCACATTTCAACTTTTAGCTGCAAAATCTTGATGTATATGATTAAAATGGTTCCAAGCAGGTAAATCTGATGGAAGACACAACACCAGTTATTTAATCTCATGCTCAGAATGCCACCTCATATCATGTGTTGTAGCATTTGATACATATATTCTCTGCAATCGAGGAATTAAAGGGAAGTAATACATCTTATTAAATGCAACTTTATCTTTTGTCATATATCTACAACATAGGGTACCTTCTTAAACTAATGATTATCACAAAACTTATAGCTAATTAAATCACTCTCACCACCACAATATAACATAGATCCATTAAAACAACAATCAATTTTTTTTACTGGTAGACCCATACCTCATAGTAACTTTTTAGTGTTGTAAAAGTTGTTAGTGACTAAATTATTATCCGTAACAATCTCCTTCATCAGTTCTATCACCTGGTCAAATAATTTATCAAACATATGATTTTCTGACTTCATGCTCATGAGTCGAGCCACAAGTAACAAGTGCGAATGTATTTTACAACTAGGCCACAAATCATTATCTGTACCTTTAAGGATATCATAAAATTTCTGAGCTTCATGATTAGGTGGTCCATCCATGTAATCCATATCGAATTAAGCACCAGCAGCTTCCATGCCATTCTATGGTATGTGGTTGATGCTTCTTCACCACATACATACGATTCAGTACCCTCATTTTAGTCAATGTTCAGAGCCATTTTACTTTCTCCATAATAAATCCAAACAAAATAATTTGGTACAACGCCATATTTAGCCACATAGTATCTTATAGTGTTTACATCATGAAAAGGCATATTCTGACACTTGCAGTTATTACATGGACACTTAATTTTTTTTTCCATCCATCCATCTCGATTGACTACATGCAAAGTTAATGAAAGTTTCTAGCCCACTCAAAAAATCTTGATTCAAAATTCCTTTCATAAACCTGTTATACATGCACTAACGATCTGAACTCATTTGCCCTATTATATTTGTAAAGAAAAATGCTCAATCATTATTCTGAAGTAAACATTCAATGACTACAAAATATGCCAATAATTAAATAAAATCACTTATAAATGAATATGCAAATATAAAATATCATGAATATCGAGGCAATGCATTTGTAGAATCTACATGAAGAAATATAGCATTTTTTAGAATGTTAAAGATTAATAGATATCATGCTATTACTAGATGAAATGAGCAAACTATGTGAATGGACAAGAAAGGAAAGCAAAAAAGAAAGGAAAAAAAAGTTTGAAGGAGTAAGCTTCTCACTTCTCAATAAAGATCAAATAGCACAATTTTTACTATGATTCAACTCAATCTTTGAATATTAAAATAAAAAAGAAAGAAAAAATAAATGGAATGAAGATCCAATTCCAAGAACTTTTGGAAAATGAATTAATGAAAAATTAATACATGAACAAAAACATATTTGGACTAAAAAACATATCATACATAGTATTCAACTAGAATACATCGATGTGAAGCAAGCCACAATTACAGATTTCTAGCCTTAAAAATATAGACTAATTAGAGATGCAAAGAATTACATACATTAACATTAATATTATTTGTGGAAAACTACAATCAAAAGATAGTTTGTTTAAGAAAACTTACATACACCTCAAATTAATACATAATCAATATGAAGGATGAGAACATATTAATTTAGCAAAAATTTAAGATATATCCATCACTTATATACTGGTGATTAATGATTTTGGTACTTGTAATGATTTACCATGAACATCAAGATTAATACTATGTTCATGAGGAGAATCTTCGACCATTTATATAATTGTGGTAATAACTTCACTTTACATGATATTATACAAACACAAAAATCTACTATATAATTTCAATGGATAATTCAATATATGGTGATATTTAGGGTAGAAGAAGAATTTCGAAATAACAAATAGTAGAATCAAAACACACCCTTAGCAGTTGCAATGGTCTTGTGGACAGTCGAATTAAAAATGTTCAATATTATTTAATTTTAATTGAAGACTATAAAATTAAAATGATAAAATAATACTGTTGTTGTATTCCAATACTTTTCAATAATATTAAATTAAGCATATAAAAATATTTTAAAGACTCTCATTTATGAGTAATAATGTTTGATAATACTCAAAATTCAAATAGAATAACAAAATCTAAGTCTTTTGATGCATTTTAAAGATATACAATTGTATTTTATATATTTTGATGATTTATATTTAATTATATTTATTACAAATTATTTTAAAATGTAACACATTTTTTAATAAGAATAAATGGTTTAAATAAAAATTTAATGAAGTTCAATGATGCTTGATATGTTTGTTAATTTTCATATCTCAATTTTTTTAATTAATTTAAATGAGCTTGGATATATATCGATATTTTTTAACATTATTTCACATGTGTTCAATAAAATATATAATATATACACACACAAAAACATATATATATATATATATATATATATATATATATATATATATATATATATATATATATTATAAACATCAATTAAATGTGGGTGGATGTGTGTGTGTGTGTGTGTGTGTGTGTGTATTTACACATCAAAAACTAATAGCTCGATACACTAATTCTTGAGATAGATGTGTGCCTCCTTGGAGGTTGAAAGTTCAATCTCCATGAGCTACTAAAAAATTGTCAGGATAACAAATTATGCCTAATATAGTTATATTTAATTATATAAAGTTTTATATAGTTATACAAATATTTATAAATAGTTATACACATAAAGTTAAACATAATGTTGTATGTTGTTATACATGTAATTATAAATATAGTTACATGTGATTATACATATAGTTACACATCTAGTTATACTTATATTTAAACAAGTAGGAATATATATTTTTTCATATATTTTTATTTATTTATACATATATTTATGCATAGGTATAGATATAGTTAAATACATTTTTATATACTAATATATAAAAATGTATATTAAATATATATTGTTACTTATATATTTAAATATATTTATGTATACAGTTTTTATAGTTATACATATAGTAAAAGACAATTAATTATAGTTATATGTTCTTTTACCTATAGCATATTTAAGTATAAATAGATTTATATATAATTATATTTAATTATACATATAGTTATAAATATGTATGTAGTTAAAGATATAGTTATATATAATGGTTTTATAGTTATACATATAGTAAATTACAATTATATATAGTTATATATTATTATATATATAGTATATTTGGTTAGAAATATAGTTATATAGAATTATACATATAGTTATAAATTATTATATAGTTAAAAAATAATTATATATAGTTAAATATAGTTTTAAAAATAGTTTACATAGTTACAAATATAATTAAATATAGTTATAAAGAGTTTTATATAGTTATACAAATATTTATAAATAGTTATACATATATAGTTAAACATATAGCTATATATATGTTGTTATAAGTTTTAATTATAATTATAGTTACATGTGTAATTGCACACATAGTTATACATATAGTTATAAATGTAGTTATACATGTAGATGTAATTAAATATATTTTTTCATGTAAATATATATATTTAGACATATCGTTATGTATAGGTATTAATGTAGATATGTACATTTATATATAGTTATATTTTGATATACATATTGTTAAATAGATTTATATATAGTTTTATATTATATATATATATATATATTAAATATATGTTGTTATATTTATATATAGTTATGTATACTATTTTTATAGTTATACATATAGTAAAATACACACATATATATTTATGTGTTATTAATCTCGGGATCATCTTATTTACAAAATTTATTATGTAAATATTAAATATGTTGTTATATACACATTGCTCACCACAAACACTAACCCTCTCTTTGTGACTAAGACATCCGTGAAAAAATACACACTGCCACAAGCCTGTCTGTGTCGCAAAATAGATGGAAAAAAGATGAACACATCCGTGTTGAGAACTAGTAAGGCAAGTTTATTGGAGAATATACATAATCTAGAAAAAATATGAAATTGGAAAAAAAAATATTAGAATCAAAACAAACACTACTGCATTATGATAAGCGATGAAGAGAAAGGGTAGAAGGCACACCTCGAATCGATAAGAAACTCACGGTTGAGGTAAATACTCTTACTCTACTATTAGGTTTTGTTTTGATTTATCCGTGTTGAGAAAGAGAGGCAGATGACACTAGTTAGAGACTTAGAGTTTTCTCTAGACAATAAGATATGGTTTTTTAAGTTTTAAAATTTCGTAAATGTTTTAAATTTTTAATTAGAAAAACATTTAATAAACAATAAATTTATATAAAACATATAGACTCACCTTTTTTTTACTCAATAAATTATTTTTAATAATTTAATGTGTGTGCAGCAAGGCACACAAAAAAACAAACACCTTACAATTTTTAATTATTAAATTGAAATAATAATAAATATATAAATAATTTATAAAAATAGATGTTTGGCCTTCCAACTTAAAAAACAAATTAAATGGCTCCAAAATTTGTAAACTTTATATAGCAAGGCACACATGAAAAGATGATGGGTCTTCAAGCCACTCTCCTAAGAATTATAAATACTCTTTATGTTAAAAAATATATAAATATATATATTTTATGCTTATAAAATTTTAAGAATTCATATTAATTTTTATGAAGATAATAAAAAATATTTGTAAATGCATAAAATTTCATATTATTTGATAAAATTTATAATTTATAAAATTATAAAAATTACTTAAAGTGACAAGATCATTAAAAAAAGTTATATTAATTATTTTGATAAAGACAGAATATTAAAAGGGAATAGTAAAAATTTTACTCAATTGTTTAATTCTTATAAATTTCAGTAGGGGCAAACATATATGCATTTATCTTTAAATATTAATTTATTTTCTTTTAAATTTAATGAAAAATTTAAAATTTCTTTTATAATTCAAAATTTTCAAATTTTTTTGTAATTATTTTTTTAAAAGTTTTTTATAATCATAAAACTATTTTTTAACATAAAATAATATTAATATTTACTAATTTATTCGTTAATTCAGAGAGTTTTGTAATTATTTTATATTTAATCATACAAAGAATTATTTTAGTTTTTTATTAGTAGAAATTTTAATGTATGTTCATTATTTTTTAAAAATAACTTTAATAATTATTATAATTATAGAATTAATTATTTAATGTATTTAAAATATAAATTTTTAAATTTCTTAATTAATAATTTTAGAAAAATTTTTTATATAATTTTTTAAAAATTTGATAACCATAAAAAATGTTATTTTAGTTCTTATTAATATAATTTTTTTTTGTTTTTATATATTTTTAAAAGTATTTATTTATAATATCCTATTTTTAAAAATTATATGAAGAGAATGTAACTTTCAAGGATCATTCATCTATAGACCATGATATAAATTTAATATACAAAATTAAATAAAATATTAAAACAAATAATATTTTAAAAACAGTTAAATCATTAAACTTTAGCAACTACAATTATTCCTATCCCAAATAGCTAGGGAAAAATTCCTAGCTAAATGCATATATTTTGAGAAAATTAACATTTTAAGAATAATTGTTTGCGAATAAAGATAAAATCATAAAAAATTTTAAATAATTATTTAACTATGGATTCAGATAAGGAGAATACTTCGGTAAATCTGTTGCGAAATTTGCAATTTTATTTGTGCGAAAATCTACCACAATATTAGCTAGGGACAATTTTAAATCGAAAATTTCAATCCCAAATACGTCACAAATTTTTAATTCAATGTAAAATCTAAAATTTCGTTTTATTCCATAGCTAAAGCCTTGCTATTTAACTAAGAATTTTTCCATAGCTAAATTTCCGAAGCTAAACAAACATTTTCTTATAGTGCTAGCTGTTTATCTATCTATTTTTATATCTTTCTATATGTCTATATGTTTATATATCTATATGTCCATCAGTCTATCATTCTATCTGTCTATCTATATGTTTATTTAATTATCTACTTGCATAAATATCTATCAATCAATATATATATATATATATATATATATATATATATATATATATATATATATATATATATATATGTCTATTTGTTAATCAGTTTAAATGTTTATGAGTCATTCAGTCTATCGGTATATCAGTCTATTTATCTATCAGTCATTATGTATATATGTTTATTTATCTATCTGTCAAGATTTCTATCTATCTATATATCAATCAATTATTCTATCTTTAAATATATATATCAATCTATCTATCTATCTTTATATCTATTTATCTATCTAACTATCTATTTGTCTATTTATCTATCTAACTATTTATATGTCGATCTGTCTTTTATCTATATGTCTATTTGTCTATCTATCTATCTATCTTTCTGTCTATCTGTCTATATGTGTATTTGTATGTGTCTATCTGTGTAACTATCTAACTAACTATCTATTTATTTATCTATCTTCCTATCTATATATCTAACTATGTATAGATTTATCAATCTTTTTATCTATCTATTAGTCTATTAGTTTATCTATCTATCTATCAAACTATATATCTGTCTATCATTGTATTTTTCTATCTATTTATTAATTTATCTATATATCTAACTATCTATTTGTTAATCTCTATATCTATCTATCTTTCTATTTGTCTATCTATTTATCTCTCTATCTTTCTATCTATTTGTCAATATGTCTATATATTTATCTAACTATCGATCTATCTATTTATTTGTATATCAATCTAAATGTGTATCTATCCATTGTCTATATGTCTATATGTCTATCTATTTATCTATCTATCTATCTTACCTATATATCTGGATCTCTATTTATCTATATATCTATCTGGTATCTATCTATTAGTCTATCTGTTTATTTATCTATTTATGTGTATATTTATCAATTTGCTTATCTATCTATTTGTCTATTTGTCTTTATGTTTATCAATCTATTTGTCTATTTATATATTTTTCTATCTGCCTATCTATCAATTTTATTATCTATCTATCTATTTGTGTGTGTGTGTTTATATATTTATCTATCTAACTATCTATATGACTATCTATCTATTTGTTTATCTAGATATCTATCTATCTATCTATTTGTTTGTCTATTTTCTATATATCTATCTATCTATCTACTAGTCAACCTATCAACCTATATACCTAACTATCTGTCCATCAGTCTATCTTTCTATATTTCTATCGATCAATCAGTTTATGTGTATATCTGTTTATCTATCTATCTATCTATCTATCTGTCTGTCTGTCTGTCTGTATGTTTTTCTATCTATCTTTCTATCTTTCTTTCTATATATCTATCTGTCTATCAATCTATCTTTCTATCTATTTATCTATTTATTAGTTTATTTATCTATCTCTATCATTCTATTTATCAATCTATCAATTTATCTATCTATATTTATATCTACCTATCTATCTATCTATCTATATATCAATCAATCAATCATTAAATCAATCAATCTATCTATCTATCTATCTATCTATATATCTATATATCTATTTATATGTCTCTCTATCTATCTATCTATCTTTCTATTTTTCAATAAACGTTTGTGTCTATCAATCAATCAATCTATCGATCTATCAGTTTAACTATGTATCTTTCTAAATATTTATCTATCGATCTTTCTATCCGCCTATTTATCTATCTATCTATCCATTTGTCAATCTTTCTATATGTCAATCTGTCTATTTGATTATCTGTTAATATGTCTATCTTTCAATCTATCTATCTATCTATCTATCTGTCTAGCAATATATCTACTTATCTTCCTTTCTTTCTTTTTATATATATTTATATCTATTTATCTATCAATCTATCTATCTATCCATCTATCTTTCTGTCTGTCAGTCTATTTATCTTTATGTCTATTAGCCTCTCTATCTATCTATCCATCTATCTATCTTAAAATTTGTCTATCTATTCCTATATCTATATGTTTATCGGTCTATCTATCTATATATCTATCTTTCTATCTATTTCTCATGGTGTCTATGTGTGTATCTTTATATCTATATATCTATATATCTATATATATATATATATATATATATATATAGATATATAGATATATATCTAAAAATGTATGTGTCTATATATCTAACTAACTAACTATCTATCTGTAAATTGATCTATACGTCTATCTATCTATCTGTCTATCAGTATTTCTATCTATCTATCATTCTATTAGTCTATCAGACTATTAGATTATTATTCTATCTGTATATCGATCAATATGTATATATGTCTATCTATCTATTTGTTTATCTGTATATCAATCTATCTATGTGTCTATCTATCTATCTATTTATATATCTATCAAACTTCTATTCGAACTATAAGTCTACCTGTCTATCTATCTATCTATTTATTAATTTGTCAATCTGTCAATCTCTCTATCTATCTATTTTCCTATCTATCTATCTTTTTATATAATAGTCTTTATATCTACTATCTATCTATATACCTGTCTATCTCTTGATCTATTTGTCTTTCAATTTTTATAACTATCTAATTATCTATATATATATATATATATATTTGTCGATCTATCTATCTATTTATTTGTCTATCTGTTTATTTATCTTTATGTCGATTTATCAATATTTCTATCGATTTATCTATATTTCTATCTAAGTTTCTATCTATATACCTATCTACATACCTATCAACCTATCTATCTATGTATCTATATATTTGTTTGTCTATCTTGTTTACATATTTATTAGTCTATCAATTTGTCTATCTTTTTATTTTTCAATCTATGTTTCTGACTATTTGTCAATCAATCTATCTATCTATCTATATGTCTATCTATCTATATGTATATCTATATATCTTTCTTTCAATCTATCTTTCTATCTATCTATTTGTCTATATATTTATATATCTATATAGCTATCTATCATTCTATGATTCTATTTGTTCATAAATATTTTTATTTATCTAACTATCTATCTATCTGTCTGTATATCTATATATCTATCTCTCTGCCTATCTATCTATCTACAATCTATTTGTCAATATTTCTATCTATTATATGTCTTTATGTTATACTATTTATATATACATCTATCTATTTTTCTATATGTATAATTATCTTAATGTGTATCTGTGTATCTATCTATCTAACTATTTATCTGTATATCTATCTATCTACCTTCTATAATTCTATCTTTCTATCTAGCTATTGGTCTATCTATCTATTAGTCTTTCTATCTATGAATTTATCAATCTATTTATCAATTTGTCTATCTGGCTATCTTTCTATCTTTAATATCTATCTATCTGTTTATCTATCTATCTATCTATCTGTATGTCTATCTGTCTATCAATGTATCAATCAATCAACCAATTTTTCTATCAATCAATTATTCTTTCTATCTATATATTTATCTATCAATTTATCTATTTATCTATTTATCATTCTATCTTTCTATCTATCTATCTATATATATGTATATTTATTTATTTATTTATTTATTTATCTATCAATCTATCTCTCTATCTATCTATCTAGCTTATTACATCCATAACATAGCGATAGATTTCAGCTACGAAATTCCCTATCTAATTACATATTGAACATGGCGATGGATTTTAGCAACATAATTTCACTAGCTAATTATATCCCGAAAAAAATATCTACGGATTTTGCGACAGAATTTTCCTTGCTAATTACATACTTAATATAGTGATGGATTTTAGCGACGGAACTTCCCTAACCAATTACTTCATTATTATAGTGACGGATTTTAGTGATGTAACTTCCATAGATAAAAAAATTCGGAATATATCGATGGATTTAGCGAAGAAACTTCACTTGCTAATTAAATCTGGAATATAGCGACGAATTTAGTGACTGAATAAAGTAATATTAATGTAAATTAATTTATTGTATGATAAAATATAAAATATTTTCAAAAATATATGAATTGACGAATAAACTAATAAATATTATTATTATTATTAGTATAAAAAAAAATTTATGATTATATGAAACTTTTAAAAAAATAATTAATACAAAATTTGAAAATTTTGAAATATAATAAAAATATAAAATTTTTTTTTAAGGTTAAAAGAAAATAAATTAATATTTAAAAATAAATACATAGATGTTTGCCCCTGCTAAAATTTATAAGAATTAAACACTTGAGTAATATTTTTTTCTATTAGCTTTAACATTCAGTCTATTAAAATAATTAATATAACTTTTTTTAATTATCTTATCACTTTAAGTAATTTTTTGATTTTTAAAAATTATTAATGATATCAAATAATATGAAATTTTATCCCTTTAAAATTATTACATATTATCTTCATAAATATTTATATGATGAATTCTTAAAAATTTATAACCATAAAATATAAATTTTTATATATTTTTTAACATTAAGAGTATTTTATAACTTTTGGAGAGTGGCTAGAAGAAAAATTATCTTTTCATGTATGTCTTATTATATGAAGTTTGTTAATTTTGTAGCTATTTAATACATTTTTTTATAAGGCTAAACATATATTTTTTAAAATTTTTTTATATTTATTGTTTAATTAATATTATAATAAAAAATTGTATGGTATATATTTTTCATGTGTACCTTGATACACGCACATTAATATAGTTGAAAAAATTTTGATAGTAATTAAAATAAATGAGTCTTTTTGTATTTTATATATATATATATATATTATTTATTTAATGTTTTAATAATTAAAAATATACATATTTTGTAAATATATATAATTTGTTATTTAATGTTTATTTTGTTGAGACTCAAGTCCTCCATCTTTCTCTTGACATTTTTGAAGAATAAGCGACGCAAGTCCTCCGCAATCCTCCATCTTTGTTTTGACACTGATGCAACAGATTGTTATTTAATCCTTCATTGAGTTGCTAGGTCACTGATGTGTTTTCTGTCAACTACAGATTGAAAAAACACCTCATCATGTGCACTTTTTAAGCTTCAATTACTTTTTCATATATAATAGCAAGAGCCTTCGTAAGCCTTACTATGCTCTTCTCATTTTTTATATTGAAACTAAGTTGGCAATATATCATATTTTAGATGAATTCAAGTGCAAGTATGTGCTCTTCTTCCTTCATAGACTCTATCTTCTTCCTCATAAGGGGTTGATATAGAATTTTCTAGTATATATATTTCAGATAGAATTTCATAGATTCTATCTTCTTCAAATTTCTAATAATTTTTTCATAGTATTTCTTGAGAAACAGTACCATATAAATTGAAATCAGATTTCTTTATGTATTATATAGGAGTAAAATAAAATAAAACATTAAAAAATAATAATAAAATGATATATTTATTCAATCAAACTGGAATAAATATATTAAATCAAACTCAATTTTAATCAAACTAGTTAGATCGAATTAGATCTACCCATCTCTCATTCTCTTTGACATATAATTTGTCAAATTTCATGGCAGAATATTTGTGACCTTGGAAGAAGTTGATGTTAAGAGACTGTGGAATATGGTGATGATGATGTGCCACTAGGCGAGCTCCATGTCAAGGTGCTTGGTGTATTTTTCCAAGCATAAATATGATTAATCCAATGTCATTTCTATATTTAGCTTATTTTTCCAACTAGAGTCTCTTGTTGGCCAAAAATAATGACAGAGAGTGATCTTTTGTTTTTTTTTGTTACATCTAACCACTTCTTCACACAAGTTACTTTCCAAAATGTAACAATAAAAGCAAGGTGTCTATCATCAATTAATTTCATACAAATACACACACACACACACACACACACACACACACACACACACACACATATATATATATATATATATATATATATATATATATGTTGTTATATTTATACATATTTATGTTTATGTATACTACTATTATAGTTATAAATATAGTAAAATATATTTATATAAGAAATTCAAATTATATCACACATGCATATTGATGTATAGTTATGTTTAAATACACTTATTGATTTGATGAACATAAATGTATAAAGATTTATACATTTATATATAATAATATATAAATGTATTTAACAATATGTGTATCAACATATTACTATATATAAATGTAATTATCTACATAAATACCTATACATAGCCATATGACTAAATATATATAATTACATGAAAAACTAAATATAACTACATCTACAACATGTATAACTACATGCTTCAGAAACATAATATCCTTTCATATCATTCATCTAATTCATATATATATTTTTTTGATATTGTATAAATCTTTAGTATTTTTCCATTAATTTTTGGAACTTTAATTTAATTTTTTCAACTTTAAATGTATTTTTAATGTATTTTTATATGTTTTTATAAATCATTATAATTTAATATGTTTAGGATATGTATTTTTGTTTCACTTAATATCATTTAACTAAAATTGAATTTTAATAAAATGTTTATTTGTTAAAATTCATGTTTTAAATTTCAAAACAAATAACAATATGTTACTGTAATAAATATTATAAAAAATTTCTAAAATATATATGTGATGTAGTTTCAATTTACAAAGATAAAACTTTTAAAATAAAATTTATTTACAAAATAAAATTTGCATCTCATAATATGCAAAATGTTATATTTATTACACATTAAAAATGTTTAAAATGTATCTATTAATTACAAATAAAAACATTGACATGTATTCAATTTTTTTAAAAAGAATAAAAATAATTATTTAAAAAAACAAATTCATATATTTATATGGTCATATATATATTTTGAATAAAATAAAAAAATAGTAACTTGTAGAAAAATATACTCATGTATTTAAATGGTAATTTGTTTCATTTGAACATAATTAAAGAAATTATTGATTTTTTACAAAAGATTAAATGCATGTATTTATATGCACTACATCATAATTGCTTGAAATTAAAAGTTTCTAAAAATTTATTAATTATTATAAATAATAGGTAGTAATTTATCATAGACATTAAAATTTTAATAAAAAAACAAAAACAATATTATCTATTTATGACCAATATTTTAATTTATAACATAATTTACAAATATACCATTTTCATTAATTTATATGAATATAATGATAGTAATTTTAATATAAATATTAAAAAAACAACTATTTGAATAAAATAGAAGCTCATATATTTAATTCATAATTTTATTTTATGCATTAATATGCTTCACACACACACGCGTGCACACACACATGCGCGCAAATTTATTTTAAATATAAAGAATTTACAATATTTTATAAATTGGGTACAATATATAATATTTTATTTTAATTAAATTTTCAAAATCATAAAATTTTAAATACATTCACACACACACACACACACACACATATATATAATAGTTTCATTTGTAACATTAAAATACATTACGTATATAGGTATATGTGTGTGTTTGTGTGGGTGTTAAGTAGTATATGCATGCAAACAAGTATATACACTATACTTTGAAAATGTTGATACATGCGTGAATATATATCAATGTACAAAAATGTGTATTGTGATATATAATGTATAGTTATGTATATGGATGTATAAGTGTGTGTGTGTGTGTGTGTGTGTCAGTGTATATGCACATATATATTTATGCATATATATGTAAATATCAACATTATTTTTGAGAAAAAAAATACTTAAGAACATAATTATTATCATGTTCTACAAATTCATGAGAGCACAAGTAAAGAGTGACATTATTGGAAGATACTACTAATATCGCATCTATAACACTTTGCCTCATAATTTGATTTGAATACTACTTGCAATGATAAGGTTCATTCAATACTACATACCATGGAGTTACATTTTCATTCAATGCTATAATTTGTTCAAATATAAAAATCTATCTAATATCTTATTCAATAACTCTTCATCTTCTTTTTCTAGTCTTGATAAGCTATTTTTAATTTTGAGTATATGTACATTTCTTATCTAATATCTCTAGTTCAAACTATTGTAATAGTAAAATCCATCAAATCAATCTATGCCTAATATCTTTATTTTTTATGATATATTTTATTATAGAATATTTAGTATATACTATGACTGGTTCCTAGTAAATATGATATTAACTTGCCAAAAGAAAAGAATGTTTATACAAGTTCTTTCTCTATAGTGGTGTAATTCAATTAGGCATCTTAGAGTGTGTTGTTATCACAGTATATGATAACTAATTATAAATATTAGTATAACCATATAAAACTCTTCATAAGTATATTTAACTATATTTGCAACTATGTAAACTATTTTTATAACTATATTAATAACTATATATAATTATCTTTTTAACTATATAATATTTTAATACTATATGAGTAATTCTATATAACTATATTTTTAACAAAATATATCATATTTATAATTATATATAACTATCTATAATTGTAGTTTACTATATGTAAAAATATAAATATGTTATATATAACAATATCTTTAACTACTTACATATTTATAACTTTATGTGTATAATTATATATAAATATTTGTATAACTAACACTCTATATAATTAAATATAATTATATTTGTATCTATGATACATATATGTATTCATATAATTAAATATATATATTTATTTATATCTTTTTATATATTTATATATAACTACTTATAACTAATTATATGATAATATCTATATATAATTATATGTTTAACTTTATATAATTCTTTTTTTAATTATATATAATATAGGTATAAGAACATATTTAGGTTGACCTCCCTCTCAGGTGACCATCTCTTGAGGTCTATTGATTTTGTTTCTTTCTCTCATCAGGTCTTTTTACTACCATATGACAAAGAATTTGAGATTTAGTGGAAGATATGGGATTTACGTTCACAAAGCTATTTAGCAGGCTATTTGCCAACAAGGAGACAAGAATTTTGATGTAGGTCTTGATGCTGGTAGAAAGATTCCTGTATAAGTTGATGTTTGGTGAAATTGTCACCAAAATTCCTACTATTGTCTTCAATGTAGAGATTGTTGAATATAAAAATATTAATTTCACTGTGTGGGATGTTGGGGGTCAAGACAAGTTTTGCCCTTTTTGGAGATTTTACTTCCAAACTACCCAAGGTTTCATATTTGTGGTGGATAGCAATTGTTGGGTAATTGCGCTTCCACGGGTAGTGAGATTAAGAAACAGAAAACAACAGAAATACAGAAACAAGCAATATATATATCCCAATCCAACAGCATCCATGACAGAATCAAAAAACGAGAATTCAACACAGAAAATCGCGCACCAGAAAACACTTATGCATTATAGATTAAAACCAAAAAAAAAAGAACGTCTTATAGTATGTAGCATGCAGCAGTCACGAAATCACGCACAGAGAGGAGAGAACTGATGAACAGTCAAAACGGGTCAAAAAACAGCCACCCGAAAAATAAATACAAATCATTTTATATGAAAAATAAATATCCGGTTCATTTAACCGAAACGGGTCGGATCATGGAACGGGTCAGGCTCTGCTCCAAAAATTTCAGCCCGTTGAGCGGACTCTGGACCTCCGTTATTGTGCTACTACTGCATCCCCGGGCTTTTAATATTTCCTTTCCTGCACTTACATGAAAATATTAAAACATATTATTAAGTAAAAATAAATTACATATACAATAGCAATGATAGAGATTGAGTAGTTGAAGCTAGAGATGAGTTGCATAGGATGCTAAATGAGGAAAAGCTTCGAGATGCAATTTTGCTAGTGTTTGCCAATTAGCAATATCTTCCCAATGCAATGAATGCAGCTGAAATTACTGACAAGCTAGGACTTCACTCTCTTCTCCAATGCCATTGCCATATTTAGAGAACCTATGCTACCTCTGGCGAGGGCCTCTACGAGGGTCTTGATTGGCTTTCCAATTACATTGCTAGCAAATCATAAACAATTTAAGTAGGATGAGGCAAACTTTGTTGACATATCTGGATGTGGATCTAATCTTTGCCTATTTTGCTTGAGTTTTGTTGTGTTATGTGGATGACATCATATGTTTCCAGGGGGATTCAAATTGTATTTATATTTATATATTGCATGCCTAAAATACAAGACCGCATTTACTTTGTTCTGATCTATTGTAAGCCGAATTTGTTTGTTTTCTTATTTCTGTTTTCTGTCTTTTTGCCATTGGATCCAAAAGGTATAAGAACAAATAATTGTTTTTATATATGTATTACTATAAAAGCTTTATACATAACTATATTTAAATATTTAATTTACAACTTATATTTAATATACATTTGTATATATTAGTATTCAAAAATATATTTTACTATATCTATACCTATTCATAACTATATATATAGATATATAAAATTATATAAATAAATAAATATAGCTACATATATAAATATAAGTATAACTATATGTATAATCACATGTAACTATATTTATAATTACATGTATAATAACATACAACAATATGCAAGCATAAAGCATGAGAGTCTCTGTTGATTAGGCTCGTATATGGTATAATACAAATAAGAGCCGTACTCTTACTTAATCTCAGCCGTTGATCCTCAAGCTCATATATGAACTTATGTATGACAGAAAATGTAATATTTGATAAGTTTATACAAATGAAATTTTATTTTCTTTTATATAATTTTTCATTCTAACACTACACTCTCTATGTGTCTCTCTCTCCCTCTCTAATTCTTTCAGTTAGTCTATTCCTCTTTGTCTTTTTGTGTCACCCACTCTTTTATTATTTTCTTTCTCGCTCTCCTTTCTTGCTTGTTCTCTCTATCTCTCTTTATTGCTTGTTCTCTCTATCCCTCTTTCTCCCCCTTTCTTTCCCTCTCACTTCCTCTCTCTTCCTTTTCACTCTCTCCCTCTCTCTCCCCCTCCACCTCTCTCTCCCTCTCTTTCCCTTTCACCATTTCTCTCCTCCTCTCACTCCCTCCTTCTCTCACTCTCCTCTCTCTCCCTCTCTCTCCCTCTCTCCCCGTCTCCTCATTTCTCTTCCCCTCTCTCTCCCCACCCTCTCTCTCTCTCCTTCTTCCCCTTCAAACATTAAATGTCTTTCTTTTTTGCTTTCTTTTCTTGTGCATTATCGTATTTCGATCTCTTTATCTAGTATTACTGTGATATCTATTAATCTTTATTGTGCTAAAAATATCTTTATCTATTCATGTAAATTCTACAAATGCATTGCCTCGATATTCATGATATTTAATTTTTAAATATTCATCTGCAAGTAATTTTATTTAATTATTAGTATATTCTGAAGTAATAAAATGTTTTATTCAAAATAATGATTGAGCATTATTTTTTGAAAATAAAATAGGGCAAAATGAGTTCAGATCATCAGTTGATGTACAGAAGATTTATTAATGGATTTTTGAATAAAGATTTTTTGAGTGGGCTTAAAATTTTCATCAATTTTGCAAGTAGTCAATCGAGATTGATGAATGGAGAAAAATAAAGTGTACAAGTAATCTTCGTAGGTGTCAGAATATTTCTTTTCGTTATGCAAAGACTATAAGATACCATTTGGAAAAAATATGGCTTTGTGCCAAATTATTTTATTTGGATTTATCATGGGGAAAGTATAGAGGCTCTAAACATTGACAAAAATGAGGGTGCTAAATCATTTGCTTGGGGTGAAGAATTATCAAACACATACCATAGAATGATTGCGGAAGCTACTGGTGCTGACTTCAATATGGATTACGTGGATGAACCACCTAATCCTAAAGCTCGGAAATTTTATGAAATGCTTAAAGTTGCAGATAAAGAGTTGTGGCCTGTTTGTAAAACATATTCGCAATTATTACATGTGGCTTGACTTATGAGCATTAAGTCAGAAAATCATATGTATGAGAAATTATTTGATCAGGTGACAGAACTGATAAATAAGATTGTTCCGAATAATAATTTGATCACTAACATATTTTACAACACTACGAAGTTACAATGAGGAATGGGTCTACTAGTCAAAAAAATTGATTGTTATTTAAAAGGATGTATGTTATATTGGGGTGGTGATAGTGATTTAATTAGCTGTAAGTTTTATGATCATCCTCGATTTAAGAAGGCATCACGTGTGGTAGACACGCGACAAATATTAAAGGTTGTATTTAAGAAGATGTATTATTTTCCATTAATTCCTCGATTACAGAGACTATATGCATCAAATGTTACGGCAAATATGGATTTCAGCCATTTGGGCAATCTGGACAATATTCTTCGACATGGAAAGTGATAGTGACACCTTATAACTTGAATATAGAATTATTCCCATGCCCATATTGTATGAAAAATTCTAATGCATTTACCCTCAAAGTTAGTGGTCAACAATCATGGTTTGATAACCATCATAAGTTTCTACCTAAGAATCATCCAATTTGAAAAAATAGAATTGCATTTCAAAAAAATAAAACTGTGATGACAGTTGCACCAATAGTTTGTTTAGGAGATGATATTATGACTGAGATTCGGAGATTGGGTTTGAAGAAGGCAACTGAAAAGGAAGCTACTAGAAGTTATGGACCAATAGGCAAAATAATTGGTTGGAGGAAACATAGTATATTTTGCGACTTTCCCTATTGGAAGTCCAATTTAATTCGTCATAACTTAGATGTAATGCATATTGAAAAAGTATGTTTGATAATGTTTTCAATAATGTCCATAATGTAAATGGAAAAACAATAGATACTTTAAAATCAAGACAAGAGCTGAATGATTACTTTCGCCATCCTGAATTAAAACTGAATGAGACAATAGAAAAATTTCATAAAGCTTGCTACACACTTGATAAGAAGGCAAGAAAAATATTGTGTATATTGGTTAGAAATTTGAAATTATCTGATGGATATGTGTCAAATATGGGTAGATGCGTGGATTGAGTAATCTTATGTTATTTGGAATGAAAAGTCATGACTGTCATGTATTTATGTAGATATTAATACCAATTTTATTACATGAATTACTTCCCCTAAGTGTTTGGAGGTCCTTACAGAACGTAGTTTGTTTTTCAAACAGCTAACTGCAACCACAATCAAATAGATAACATGGTGAGGCTGGAAAATGACATTCCACTTATTATTTGTAAGCTTGAACGGATATTCCCACTAAGTATTTTTGACTAAATGGAGCATTTGTCGATCCATTTTGCATATGAAGCAAGGATAGCAAGACCAGTGCAATACAGGTGGATGTATCCATTTGGCATATGTTTGTTGGTAACTTTGTAAGTTGAAATTGAATGTTAGAATCAAGGCAAAAGTTGAATATTCAATTTGCAATGCATATTTAGTAGAAGAAGTATCATCATTTTGTTCTTATTATTTTGAGGCTCATGTCAATACAAAGAATAGAAATGTGCCTCGGAATGATGAATATCATGTGATGGTAGAAAATTATTCTATGAACAAACTATCTATCTTCAAGCACTCTGGAAGAGCATTTGGAAGAGCAATGAAAAGTTGTATGACAGATGAAGAGTACAAAGCTACCCGGAGTTTTGAAAGCTTCAGACATGTCAATTCAATACGGGCATGCTAACCATCCTATAGTACTCCAACTAGACAATATTGAATATGCAGAAAAATCACTTACCGTCAACATAAGGGCTGCATGCATAATTACACTTTGCTTCTTTGAGATGTCATGTTTATTCATTCTAACATCACACAAATGATTCAACTTTGCTATAAGAGACTGTAAGAAAACATCCAACATGTATTTTGGATTTTTTGGCCTTGGAATCAATATTAACAAAAACATATATTGCTCCTTCATACACAACAATGGAGGCAAATTCTAAGGTGTCACTATCATTGGCCATGTCAAATACTATTTTCTAAATTTACCAAATGGCTAAAAACCATCTGTGTAGAGACTCAATCTCACATTTCAACATTCAGCAAGGGAATTTGATGGATGACATATTACCCCTTGTTCAGCCTCAATCTCAGAATGCCACCTCATATCATTTGCTATAGTATTTGATGCATATACTCTCTACAGTCGAGGAATTAAAGGGAAGTAATACATATTCTTAAATGCAACTTTCATCTTCTATCTCATTTCTACAATACAAAGAGCCTTCTTTAACCGAGGATGATCTCAAAACTTACATCTAATTAAATCACTATCACCATCCCAATATAACATACATCCATTTAAATAACAATTAAATTTTTCCACAGATAAACCTATACCTCGTAATAACTTCTTAGTACTGTAAAAGTTGTTTGTGACCAAATTATTATCCAAAATAATTTTTTTCATTAGTTCTGTCACCTGATCAAATAATTTCTCAGACATATGATTTTTTGACTTCAAGCTCATAAGTCGAGCCACAAGTGACAATTATGAATGTGTTTTACAATTAGGCCACAACCCATTATCTGAAGCTTTAAGCATATCATAACATTTCTGAGCTTCAGGATAATGTGGTTCATCCATGTACTCCATATTGAAGTCAACACCCATAGCTTCCATGACCATTCTATGGTATGTGTTTAATGCTTCTTCACTACATACATATGATTCAATACCCTCATTTTGGTTAATGTTGACAGCCATTGTACTTTCCCCTTGATATATCCAAAACAAAATTATTTTGTACAAAACCATATTTAGCCCCATGGTATTTAATAGTGTTTACATCACGAAAAGACATATTCAGACACTTGTGGTTATTATATGGACACTTAATTTTATCTCTTTCCATCTCAATTGACTACAAGCAAAGTTGATGAAAGTTTCTAGCACACTCAAAAAATCTTTATTCAAAATTTCATTCATAAACCTTTTGTACATCCACTGATGATCTGAACTCATTTTGCTCTATTATATTTACAAAGAATTATGCTCAATCATAATTCTAAATGAAACATACAGTGGCTTCAAATAATACTATTAATTAAATAAAATCACTTACATATGAATATGAAAAGGCAAAATATCATGAATATCTAGGCAATGTGTTTGTAGAATCTACATGAAGAAATAGAGAATTTATTAGCATGCTAAAGTTGAAAAGATATCACAATATTGCTAGATGAAGAGAGCATGTTTCTTCTAATGCACCAATCAAAGCAACAAAAAAGGCAAGAATTAGGAGAACACAAGAACCAAGGGAAATGACAAGAAAGGAAAGCAAAAAAAAAGGAATTATAAGTTTGAAGGAGTAAGCTTCTAACTTCTCAATGAAGATCAAAGATCAAAATTTCAACTGTGATTCAACTCAATCTTTGAATATAATAATAAATAGGAAAGACAAAATAAAAGGAATGAAGATCCAATTCCAAAAACTTTTTGCAAATGAATTAATGAAGAATTTAGACATGAAAAATAATAGGTTCGGTCTAGAAAACATATCATACAAAGTATTAAACTAGAAAACATAGATGTGAAGTAGCTTGCAATTTTAGATTCTCAGCATTACAAATATGTACTAATTAAAGATACCAATAATTAGAGATATTAACACTAACATATTTTGTGGAAAACTGTAATCAAAAGATAGTTTGCTAAAGAAAACTAATTGAGATAAGAAGAATGAGAATTAAGCAAAACTAGTTGACTAAAGAGCTCTTAGCAATTCTATCACATGCTACTTAAAGTTTACTAACAATATAGAGATTAGAAATGGATGAATATAATCTAGTAAAACTAAAGCTTAATTTTAAAGAGACACATGAATTAAACACAAAGATTTAAGACCAAATATATGCATAAATAAATAATTAATTGAAGTAGCAGCCTAAGAACACACCATTTTATGAACTAAAGAACTGCCAAAAATAGTATTGCCAAAGAACTTAATCCTAATTTTTTAGTAATTTACTTAAAGATTATTTACATACACATCAATTCAAACTTAAACAATATGAAGGATGGCAACTTATTAATTTAACAAAAATTATAGATATGATCATCACTTATATAATTTTTCTGATTAGATATTTGACTAAGAAATTAAATTTTTGTATTGAAAAGCCTATTTTCATTTTTTATGATGGTTATTAGCTCACATAATATGTTATTTTAATTTTAATCTATTATGAGAAGAATGAACACATAAAAGTATTATTTTATCAAAGAAAATATTAAAATAAAGCAACATTTTGGCAAGAGCAGCCTGAGAGGGCTATTTTTCACAATGCCCAAATAATTCATGAGAAAATCAACCAAATGGCCACATGACTTTTTTTAAAAGATTCTAAAATAGGTTAATTTATTTTATCAAACAATAACATGGCTATAATTGCATAAAATTTATAAAATTATTTAATATACTAATATTATAATCTTACACCAAAACAAGATGTTGTAAATATATATATGACAAAAAATACAATGATACACATAAATACAAACAAAAAACAATACATGCATATGTGTGTGTGTGTGTATCATATATCAAGAGTATCATCAATTGCACACAAAAATTTATTAGAAAATGCTAAATCTAAAATAGTTGAAAAGAAAAAAAAATAAAATGAAAACATATCCTATATTAAGAGTATCATATATCAAGAGTATCATATTTTGCATTAATGATGATTTTTGATTTTTGTTTTTAATTTATTTTTTATTGCTAAATATTGAATTTAACAAAGAATATACTACTAGAATAACATTAAATCTAAAATATCACACGAATATTAAAGATATTTTTTCATGTGGAGATTTAAATCCAATAAACAATTTTTATTAAAAAACTTTACTTTGATATATCGATTGTTAGTAATAATCTCAGAATCAACATTAGATCATAGTAAAATTTTGAAAGTCATTATTAAATAATGTGTTTCATCATGTTTGATTTTTTTTTCATTTAGTTGTACAATATTATTTTTGATAATTTTTAATTTTTTGTATGTGTGACAAATAAATTGACAAGTTTTTTGTTTACATAAGTATATTAGTATACATGTTTCATTGTAAACAATAAATAATGTGCACGTACAAAAAACATAGACTGTACTAAATAAGCAACTTCACATGCAACCCACATCTACTACTTTGGATATATATACTAAATGCACATTTTTTTAAAAATAAAAGGCTATACTCGATTACTAATCAAATTATCTATCATATTACTCATGTTAACATTGTATAATGATGGAATAATTACTTGTTATAAATGTATAGTCTTACTTGGGTTCTTAGTCTTCTACACCCTCCCCATTTCTCCATCAAGTGTGCTTTGATTCTACAAGCCAATATTAGATAGATATAATAAAGATTAGTGTAATCAATTTCTTTAAATAGTACTATTAAACAATAATTAATATCAGGCCAATTAAATTAATTAAAGCATCTACAATCTTAACAGAATAGAATTACTATGTAATTTATTGGGTACCTAATTAAAGACCAAAAAATATGATTTATTAAGAAAAAAATACTAAAAAGAACTCATCATCATCCACCAACAAAATTATAGCCTTGACAACCTATCAACATGAGCAATGACACCAAAATTTAAGGTTATAATGGTTAAGTTGTACCTTCTTCTTTGAAAAAAATATAAGAGTTTCACACTATAACCATAGAAACCTGATTAGTAAACAATTTTTTACAGGTTCTTCATACTCATCTTTTCTACATAAAAAAATTCTAAAATATAAAAACCCATAAATTAAAATATAAGATATAACTTGAATTTAAAAAATTATAGTACCTTGCCATTCTTCTCCTCTTGTTATTATTTTCTTCATCCTCTTTTACTATTCTTCTTCGAATTTCAAAGCTAGCACACTTTCCGTTGATTTGAAATCCATTAAACCTTAAAAAAAGAATCATTAAAATAAAAAAATTTCACACTATTATGAACAATATTATGGATGTCCATAAATGCTCCATTAATCTATTGACTATTAATATTCTTGTGACTATTATTATTCATAGATTAATGTGTATTAATTAGCATGGATTAATATGTATTCATTAATACATTTAATATGTATTCATTTATTAAACCCTATAAATAGGGAACCTTTGTATTAGTCACAATTACTTCAAGGAATAAGAAATCTCTCCCTTATCCTATATCTCTCACTCTCTTATCCTTCAATTTAATAATACATTATCAGAATGAAGCTCCATTGGATTTTCAAAAGATATATTGAAGAATATAGAAACTCATCTGGTTGGATCCTAAATCGGTGATAATGATATAAGTCTCACAGGTAGTGCATTAACACACACTATACTTAAAAATAATTTTTTTTCCATTTTAATAATGCAAGGATTAGATGTAAATACAATATTAGATAGTGAAAAATTGATTGAGGGCTTTAGAAAAGCTAATATATTATTACTCGGAGTAACAAAAATTCATATTGACGATGCATTATATTTTACAAAGTCTCAAAAAAATTTATTGAGTTTTAAAGATATTCGACGAAATGGATATCATATTCAGACTAAGAATAAAAATAACATTGAGTATTTATATATTACTAATTTTGTCTCAGGTAAAAAAAATATATTGAAATAATTACCTATTTTTTTCTGGTTTGTACTACACAAACATAAGCACTAATGAGACACATGCCATAGTAAACCAAAAGTTTACTGATGAAAATAATTTTATTGTTTGGCATGCCTGATTGGGACATCCTATGTCTATAATGATATAAAGAATCAAAAAAATTCATGTGGATATTCACTAAAAAATCCAAAGATTTTTTATCCAATGAGTTTTCAAGTGCTGCTTATTCTCAAGAGAAGTTAATTATAAGGCCTTCACCAACAAAAATAAAGACATGACCCCTTGCATTTTTGCAACGTATACAAGGTGATATATGTGGGCCTATTCATCTACCATGTGAACCATTTTGATATTTTATGATTCTGATTGATACATCAATGAGATGGTCACATGTATCTTTGTTATCAATACAGAACAGAGCATTTGCTAGATTTTTTGCTCAAATAATTTTGTTATGGGCTCATTTTCTAGATTATTTTATTAAGTCAATTCATCTTGATAATTCTTGAGAATTTACTTTCAAAGCTTTTAATGATTATTATGTCTATTGGAATAACTATTGAACATCTTTTATCATATGTTCATACACAAAATGGTCTTGCAGAATCATTTATTAAATGCCGTCAATTGATTACAAGGCCATTACTAATAAGGATGAAGCTCCCAACTTATGCTTGGGGCCATGCTAATTTGTATGCAGTAGTAATGATTCATATTAGACCAATAAATTATCACGAGTTCTCTCCTTTACAATTAGTTTTTGTCGAGAACCAAATATTTTTTATCTAAGGATCTTTGGGTGTGTGGTATATGTTCTAATTACTCCACCACAATGTACTAAGATGAGTCACCAAAGAAGAGTGGGAATACATATTGGATATGAATCTCCATCGATAATCAAATATTTAGAGCCAACAACTTGAAATTTATTTATGGCTCATTTTTTTTGTTTGTCATTTTTGATGAATCAGATTTTCCAACTTTAAAGAAAGAAAATAAACAGTTAGAAAAAGCTATTAGTTAGAATCAATTATTGTTGTCTCATCTTGACCCTCGCACAAAGGAATGTGAACAAGAAGTTCAAAATATTATTCATTTGCAAATTTTAGCAAATTAATTGTCAGATGTATTTACTAATCCTAAGAGAGTATCTATATCTTACATGCCAACAACTAATGCTCCAATTAGAATTGAAGTCCCGGTAGGACAATCTATTGCTAATGAACCTAAAGCATCAGTGAAATGTGGTCAACCAGTTGGTTCTTAAAATAAAAATCCTCGGAAAAGAAAAGGATCAAAGAATCAAGTTGAGGAATTGATAACTCTAGAAGAGTCCCCAGTTGTAATTCTAGAAAAAATTCAGGTACCTGAAACTTGTGACAAACAAGAGATCTCAATAAACTATGTCACAACTGGCCAAAGGTGGAATCAGAATATAATTGCTATTGATGAAATATTTGCTTATTATATGGCACTCAACATTATTAATGACAATAAGAACCTTGAGCCAAATTTCATCAAGGAATATAGACAGAGAGATGATTGACCTAAATGGAAAGATGTAATTGAAGTAGAATTGAATTCTCTTTCAAAACACCAAAATTTTGATTCTATTATACATACACATGACGGTGTCAAACATGTATGATACAAATGAGTATTTGTATGAAAATGAGACGCGAAAAATAAAATTGTCAAATATAAGGCACGATTAGTTGGACAAAAATTCTTTCAAAGATCTGGCATTGATTATGAAGAGAAGTATTCCCCTATAGTGGATGTAGTTATGGCTTATTTATATGGACCACATAACAGTGACATTTAAATGAAAATTCCAGAAGGATTAAAATTGCTTGTAATACATAATTCAAGTGCTCAAGGTCTTTACTAGAAAAACTTATGCAGATCTCTATATGGGTTGAAGTAATCTAGATGCATGTGATATAATTATCTTAGTGAATATTTATTATGAAAAGGGTATAATAATGATCCACTTTGCCCATGTGTATTTATTAAAAGATCTAGATATGAGCTTGTTATAATTGTAGTTTATGTTGATGACTTGAATATTATTGAAACTATGAATGAGCTTTCGGAAGCAATAGGCAACTTAAAGAAAGAATTTGAGATGAAAATTCTCAAAAAAACAAAAATTTGTCATGGTTTGCAGATTGAACACTTAGAAAAAAGAATTTGTGTTCATCAATCAGCTTATATATTAAAGTTGTTAAAACAATTCTTTAATGATAATGTCCTTCCATTGAGCACTCCAATGGTTGTAAGGTCATTAGATGTGAATAAAGATCCTTTCCGACCTTGGATGGATGATGAAGAATTTCTTGGTCCTAAAGTACCATATTTAAGTGTTAATGGAGCACTAATATATCTTGCAAGTCACACACGACCTGTTATATCATTTTCTATAAATTTGTTATCAAGATATAGTTCTTGTCCAACAAGAAGATATTGGAATGGAGTTAACCATATAGTGATATATCTTCGAGGCATGATTGATATGGGCCTATATTATCTCAATGTACCCAAAGCATAATTAATTGGCTATGTAGATGTGGGATATATGTCTGGTCCTCATAATGATCGATCACAAATAGGCTATTTGTTAACATGTGATGATACAGCTATTTCATGACATTCTATGAAATAATTAATTACCTGTCAGATCTAATCATGTAGAGATCTTAGCAATTCATGAAGCAAGTAGGGAATATTTTTAGTTAAGACCTATAATACAACATATTCGAGGGTTATGTAGTTTGTCTTTTAGCAAGGAGGTCCCTATGACCTTGTATGAAAATAATGTTGCATGCATTGTTCAATTAAAAAAATGTGTACATTAAAGGGGATAGAACAAAACAAATATCACCAAATTTTTTTTTCACTCATGATCTACAAAAGAAATGTGATATTGATGTTCAATCAATTTGTTCAACTAATAATCTAGTAGATTTATTCACCAAGGCTCTACCTACTATAACATTTGAAAGGCTAGTTCATAGTATTAGAATGCATAGGCTCAGAGATTTAAAGTGATGTTGCAAAGAGGAGGTGTAAATTTTTTATACTGTACTCTTTTTTCTTTTACCATGGTTTTGTCCCACTAAGATTTTCTGTAAAGGTTTTTAATGAGGCAGTATCATGGACATCCAAGGGGGAGTATTATGAACAATATTATGCATGTCCATAAACTCTCCATCAATTTCTTGACTATTGATATTCTTGTGACTCGTATTATTCATACATTTATGTGTATTAATTGGCATGGATTAATATGTATTCATTGGTACTTTTAATATGTATTCATGCATTAAACCCTATAAATAAGGAGCCTTTGTATGAATATTGAAGTAATAAGAAATCTCTCCCTTGCTTCTCCTATATCTCTCGCTCTCTTGTCCTTCTATTTCACAATTTCAGAGCTAGCACACTTTCTGTTGATATGAAATTCATTAAACCTTAAAAAAATAATTATTAAAAAAAAGTTAACTCTACCAATTTATCATTAATACATTTGACCTCAATAAAAAAGCACCATTTAGCTCACTGCTGATTTTAAATTTGCAAACCCCATTATTAATTTCTCATTAAATTATAATGAAAATAAATAAAAAAACACAGAGAGAGAGAGAGAGAGACATTCTTTGTTTAATATGGTTATTCAAAATGATGGTATGATGGTATGATAGTAGTGTGCTCTAAAACTCGAAGGTTTTTTAAAAGTGAACTAACCTAATTATGTAGAGATGACCAGACGGGGGAGAGACGGGTCAAAGATAAAAAATATTAGAAAATAAAATTATTTTATATTTAACCATTAATTATATTATTAATGAATAGATAAATTTATGCTTAATAATTTATAAAATATTTATTGTTATTTTTATAATACTATTTATAAATTAATCAAATAAATTTCTGAAATGAAAAAATTAATTTATGGTTATAACATAGGAGAAAATACATAATATTACTAATAACCTTGAAAACTATTAATTAGTAATTAAATTTTCATATTAATTCATTTATTAAAAATACATATTATTTCATATAACCATTGATAAATTGTATAAATGTATAACTATACAAAATTTATAACATCTCAATTAAATAAAAAAAATAACCAAGTAAATAATGAATAAGTAACATATCAATAATATTCAAACAACTACTAAAATATCTGACCATAAAAATTAAAAAAATATATAATCTTAACATTATCCAAAAAGAATATTTAAAAATTAATTACTTAAAAATATAATTCATAAAAATAACACTACAAATAAATCCAAAAATTTAAAAAAAGAAGATAAAAGTATCCAAATTTAACTTGTATATTACTATAATAAATGATTTTAGATAATTTTTTACTTGCTATTTTAATATTTTAAAAAAACAAGTAGAAAATATTAAGCAACAAATAATTTTCTATACTATGATTATTAACTTCTGAAATAATAATTATACATCTAAATAAAAAGAAAGTTACGATAACTATAGTACATAATAAATGAGAAGTATCAACAACAATTTTTTAAAAAAGATTTATTTACTTCTTTAAAGTAAGCATCATAATAGAGGAGCTCTATGAAGACTCCCCAAATGACAATGATAATTGTCTTGTCTCCCTCAATACCTAATAATACTCTGCCTCATTTATAGATAAAACTACTAATATCCCTCTATGATGTATCATATCTTAATATGATATATAAATTATAGAGATAATCTTTTGTGTATGCATACAAGCATCATATTGCACATCAGTATTCTTTCAATTGCACATTTATATTAAAGTATAAACTTTTATATATAATGGCTAATGATTATATAAATGTTTAAGTGTTTAGATATAAGGTTGTGTTTAAAATATTTTTATAAATGTTACACACACACACACACATATATATATGTAAACACTTTTATAAATTTTATATAGTATATATATCACATTTATATAAAAATTATACATATTATATTTATATATAAAAATTTATATGCTATATAAATGATATTAAATATGTATAAATTTTTTATATGTTATATATATGTTATATAAACAATTATTTAAATGAATAGTGTTATGTAAATATTGTATAAATATTTATAAACATTTATACATATGTATAAATATTTATATATAACATTATAGGTTTATATAAATATATTAATGTATATATATAATGTTATATGTTTATATATATTAAAGTATAACCATATATATATTTATTGTCATACAATTATATAAATGTATAAATGTTTTATATAATGATATGAGTTTATAAGATTTATATAAATATTATATTGCTACAAATCGAGCATACTATTTTCCAAAACAATATACCTCACTAGCTTTAGTGTTTTTGAAAATAGATTTTTTGTTTTTATTTTTTTTTCAAATCATGAAATATATAGAAATTATAAAAGTATTTTTTGAGTTTACCAGAAAGTAAAAATCTTTTATTCTGATGTATTTTTTAATATGATTAGGTATTTTTTTAATATTATTCTAATGCACCATTAAATAATGTTCCCTATGTCTAATAACATCTAACAACAATAACAAATTATTTTGAAACAATATTAAACTAGCAAAAAAAGAATTTAGTAATCAGTATCACAATGAGTAGCTCATATTTTATATTTTAATTGAGGATTTTTTTTACATGAAAAAAATTAATTTTTTCTTTATTTTTATCAAAATTAAGGAGGTTGTGATAAAAAAAAACATGAACAATATTAAATTTACTGAATTTAATTTTATCAAGATTATACAATAAACACAAAGATAACACTCATGTGTTTTAATTCTAATTTATTTGTTAAGCATGGACTTGAAATTTTTTATAATTTGGACTATTAATTGGGCATAAATTTTATTTTCTTTTAATATGGATTGTAAATTGTAATTTATTATATTTTGAAACTATAAAATAATTTAGAATCTACTATAATTTGTAAAATTTTCAAATAGAAAATTAAATGAATTGTATAGCATGAGAAACAAGCTTTAGTATAGCATCATTATGCATATCACTATTCTCTTAGTTGCATATATATTTATTTGAATGTGTGAAAGAATAACAAAACTCAACAATTCTTTCACTAATTATGAATATTCTTGATTATATGAGTATTCTAATTTGAGTTGGATATAAGTTTTAAGCAAAAGATTAATAATTTTTATAATTTTTAAAATAAAATCTTTAAATATTATCTCTTGATAAAATAAAAATTTATTATATTTTAACAAAAAACAATGTCAACTTGACAATTCAAGTAGCACAACCTGAGTCATTATTCACTTGCAAACTAGGCAACAATTATCTAGGTTGAGTATTTTCGCCCTACTAAATCTATGTGAGCAACCAAACTCTCTTAGATATTAGTTTTTCCAAACTTAATTGCCAATTAAACTAATAAATATTTTGGCATAACCCAAAATATCATCTCTAACACAAACATAATAAAAAGTTAAAACTTTGATCACTTGTAAACTCTTTTGAATCATAAACTAGAAAATATATGATTTGCTTTGAATTAAATTGTTCATGAATAAATAAAATATATTATGTTAAACAATAATTTAAACAATAAGATTTTAGAGAATACTAACATTTCATCCTATGCATTATTTGTGATCAGCTAGCTTTCATAAAAATTTTATATGATCCTAATATCAATTCTTTCTCAAGTAAGCTTGGTATTTATGTTGTAAGTATGCCAACTTGAATGAAAGTTGAGATTATCGTTAAATTGTTTTTAATGGTTTATGGTGTTGTACATAAAGTTTCACCGACCTATTTTTAATTTTTAAATATCTATAACCTAATTTATGCATATTTTTTCAGAATATTTACATTCAAACATGTTGCAGAATTAACAATGCTTGTATGATTTACCAATGCCAAAAAAGTTGCTGCTGTTAGCTCAGCACCAACACCTTTAACTTCTTGTATTACAAAAGTAATATCATCAAATCAAACTTCAGTTTAAAAATGAAAGAAAGACAAAAAGTTGACACTAAATCATACTAACCTTGGTCAAAAGAAAAGTTGCCCATGGGGCAAATGCAGAAAAAATTAGGTCTAGTGAATAAACTAACAGTCTCGATAGATATAGGAAAATTGAACAAATTCACTATCATGGTATTAAGTAATCAACATGTAATTATAACATAAGAAAAATAAAATTAATAAAAGATGCTCTAGAGAGATTACTAGCAGATATCTTATTGATATTCAATAAGAAATTTGTTGAGCAGTAGATTCCAAGGACTCACTTTCATTTTTTCTCGGCTGTTAAAGTCAGTCGTAGGTACACAGTTCCTCCTAACACCTGCTAAAGTGGATACCTAATATTAATAAATGGTAAAAGTAGTGAGCTTAAACTTTTCAAAAAAATACATGGAAAAAAAATTATCTTGAGTGAGGATTGATCAAAATTATCAAGTTAGATCATCAAACCAATTTCAAAAATCATATATTCCATTCTTCGTCAAAAACTTAAAGCATGGACCAAATAATGCAACAAATGCTAACACAACATGAGGTCTTCAAATTGAAAGAACACTAATTAGGTTATGATTCATGATACTTCATGTTTCTGAAAATACAGAAAATATTGCCTTCTTGATGCTATTTTGGTTGTCCACCAATTAGGTTATCGTTCATATTTAACTTGTTTAAATTTTAAAATATTAATATTTATTTGTTTATTTGTTATATTAAGATTACATATTTTATTTTAAATTTAATATTATTTTTTATTTTCTTTTTAATTTACTATAATAATTTACTCAATGTTTTAATTCTTATAAATTTTTGTAGAGGCAAAAGTAAAACTTCAATTAAAATCAACATAGTGTCAGTTTGGTAGTGATTTTCAAAAGTGTTAATAGGGCTAAAAATAATTTTAATTGCATTGAGAAGAAAAAAATATCATTAGTAAATTTTTAAAAACTTTTTTTAAATGGTAAAAAAACACCTGAAGTATTCTTTTAATAAACACTAGGAGATATTTTTAGTATAACTCGTTAAAGTTTTTGGATGTATTTAAAACATCAATTTATTTATCCTTAAATATCAATTTATTTTATTTAAAATTTAATGAAAAATATAATTTTTTTATAATTCAAATATTTCTAAACATTTAGTAATAATTTTGTTACAAAATTTCTATAATCATTAAATTTTTTTTAAAGTTTTATTAATATAAATATTTACTTGTTTATTTTTTAATTTAGATTTTTTGTAAATATTTGTTTTAGAAGCATATAAATAATAATTTTAGATTTTTATTAACACAAATGTTTATGTATGTTCAATTAATAATTTAAATATTTTAAAAAATGTTTATAATTATAGAATTAATTATTTAATTTATTTATTAATACAAATATTTAAACATCTTTATAAATTAATTCAAAAAATATTTTGTATATTTTTTTAAAATTGTATTATCATAAAAATAGTTATTTTAGTCTTTATTAATATACATTTTTATTCGTATTTATATATATTTGAAATTATTTATTTATAATATCTTATTTTTATAATTATATGAGGAGAAGATGTCTTTCAAGGATCCCTCATCCATAGACCATGACAAAACTTTAATACACAATTTCATCATATATTAAAACAAATAATATAAAAAACAAAAAAAAATAATTCTGTAGAGATTAATGAAAGAAATAATTTCGAGCTAAATAACTAGGGAAAATCACTAGCCAAATATATAATTTTTGTGAAAATAATAATTTAAGGGCTAATCGCTTGTTATTAATATATAATTATAAAAATTTTAATCCAGATAACGATTTAGTGATAGATTTTTTATCGAGCTAATTAGTTAGGTAAAATCCATCTCTAAAGTCTACTAAATTTGCCGCCCATCATTTTGCAAAAAATTATGAAAATATTAGCTGGGGACATTTTTCCATCAAAAATTTTGGTCTCTAATCTATCACAAATTTTTTATTCAATATAAAATCAATATCTTTTGCTATACCCTAGATAATCCCTCATAAATTAGCTAAAGATTATTTTTCTAGCTATATTTTTGTAGCTAAAAAGATAATTTCTTATAGTGTAGAAAAAATTGATTGATTGATTGATTGATATATAGATATATAGATATATAGATAGAAAGATAAATAGATAGACAAATAGACAAATATATAGATAAACAAATTGATAGACAAATAAATAGATAGATAGATAGATAGAGAAACACATATATAGCTAGAAAGATAGGTAGATGGATAAATAAGCATATAGACACATAGAGAGATAGTCAGATATATAAATATATAGATAAAAAGAAAGACAGATAGACAAATAGATTGATAGACAAATAGATTGATAGACAAATAGATAGATAGAGAGATAGATAGATAGATAGATAGACAGATAGACAAATAGATAGATAGAGAAATAGAGAGATAGATAGCCAGATAGACAAATAGATAGATAAACAGGTAGACAAATAGATAGATAGATAGAAAGATAGATAGATAGGTCCATAGATAGAAAAATAGAGAAATAGTTAGATAGATACATAGATAGACAACTAGAATGATAGATAGATTGATTAATAGATAGTTTCTTTGATTGATTGATTAATTGATTGATAGATAAATAGATAGATAGATAGATAGATAGACAAATTTATAAATAGACAAATTGATAAATAGACATATAGACTAATAGACAAATAGACTGATAGGTAGATAGATTAATTGATTGGTAGATAGATAGACAAATAAAAAGAGATAGATAAGTAGATTGATAGATAGAAAGAAATACATATAGATAGATATACATATATATAGATAGAAAAATAGACAAAAATATAGATAGAAACATAGTCTGACAGACAGATAGAAAAATAAATAGATATACTAATAGATAGATACATAGATAGACAAATTGATAGATAGATAGATAGATCAATTCAACGATATAAAGACAAATTGATAGCTATATAGATAAATATATAGATAGTTAAATAGAAAGAGAAACATATAGATATATAGATAGATAGAAAGATAGATAGATTAGTAGACAGACAGATAGATAGATAAAAGATAGACAAATATATGAATAAAATGATAGATAGATATACATAAAGATAGATAGGAATGATAGAAAGAAAGATAGATAGATATATAGATATATAAACAAATAGATAGATAGAAAAATAAATAGATTGATTGATGAATAGCTAGTTTGATAGAAAGATCATATAGACAGACATATAGATAGAAAGATATATATATAGATAAACAACTAGATAAATAGATAGATAGACCATTAGATAGAGAGAGAGAGAGAGAGATAGAAAGATAAATAGACAAACACATAGATAGATAGATCTATAGAAAGAAAGAAACATAGAAAGATAGATAGATAGATAAAGAGAATGAAAGATGGGTAGATCATATAGATATATAGACAAATAGATAAATAGATAGATAGATAGATAAAGAGAGAGATGAAAAGATAGAAAGATAGATAGAGAGAAAGATAAATAGATAGATAGATACAAAGAAAGTAAGATAGATAGATAGATAATTAAGCACATAAATACGTACAAATATTGATATATATATTAAGATTGATAAATAAACAAATACATAGATAGACATATAGATAGATAGAAATTAACATAGATAGATATATAAAAAGATAATTAGATAAATAGATAGAAAAAAAATAGATAGACATAAAGATAGATAGATAGATAGACAGATAGATAGACAAATAGATAGATATATATTAAAGTTAGATAGATAGAAAAATTGATAGACTTATAGATAAATAGATAGTTAGATCTATAGATAGATAGATAGATAGATCCAAAAATAGATAGATATAAAGAAAGATAGATATATAGATAGATAATTAGATAGATAGATAGATAGATACATAAATACATAAATAGATATAAAGATAGATAGATAAATGGATCGATAGGTTGATTGATTGACATAGAGATAACAAGAAAGAAAGAAAGAAAGAAAGAAAGATAGATAGATAAATAAATAGATAGATATGTAGAGAGATAGAGAAACATATATATATTTATATAGATAGATAGATAGATAGAAAGGTATATAAATAGATAGATAGATTGATAGATAGATTGATAGATATATAGATTGTTTGATAAATATATAGATAGATAGATAAATAGATAGATAGTTATATAGATAAATTGCTTGGTAGATAGATAAATAGATAGATAGAGAGAATGAAAGGCAGATTGATAGATAGACATATTGATAGATAAATAGTTAGACATATAGAAAAGTAGACATACATATAAATAGATAGATAGACTGATAGATAGATAGATAGATAGGCACATAGATAGATAGTTATAAAGATAGAAAGATTGATAGATTGACAGATATAATGATAAATAGATAGGTAGGTAGGTAGAGAGATAGATAAATAGTCAGACATATATATAGATATAAATATAGAATGATAGACAAATAAATAGATTTACATATAAATATATAGACATATAGACAAATAGAATGAAATATAGACAGATAGATATATAGATAAATAGATAGACAGATAGATAGATATACAAATTGATAGATAGATAAATAGTCAGATTGACTGGTAGACTTATAGATAGATAGATATATAGATAGATAGACATGTATACAGATAGATAGATATGATGATAGACAAAAAAATAGATAGATAGGTTGATTGATAGATAGATAGATTGATTGATAAATAGACCTATTCATAAATAGACAAATAGATAGATAGAAAGATAGAGAGATAAACAAATTGGTTGATTGATAAATAGATGGATATATAGATATAGATAGATACATAGATAGATAGACAAATAGATAGATAGAAAGTTATATATACTAAAAAATAGATAGATAGATAGACAGATAAACAGATAGACAGACAAACAGATAGATAGATATATAGAAAGATAGATAGAGATATATATATATATATATATATATATATATATAGATTTATAGATTGACCGATATAGACACATTGACATAAAGATAGACATATAGACAATTAGACAGATATCCTGATAGACATATAGATAGTTAGATAAATAGACAGATAGACAGATAGACAAGTAGACAGGTAGAAAAGTTGACATGTAGATAGTAAAACATTTTGATAGGTAAATAGGTAGGCAGGTATCAGGTAGAAAAGTAGACATGTAGATAGTTAGATATATAGACAAATATAGAAATAGATAGATATATAGAGTGATAAACAAATAGATAGATAGATAGTTATAAAGATAGACATATATACATATAGATAAATAGACAGATTGATACAAAGCTAGAAAGATAGAAAGATAGAAAGGTAGAAAGATAGATAAAAATATAGGTAGAAAGATAGAAACATAAATAGACAGATAATAGACAAATAGATATTCCGATAGATATATAGATACAAAGATAGATAGCTATACATATTGACAAATAATCATATAGAGAAATAGATAGATATATATACAGACAGACAGATTGACTGATTGATTGATAGACAGATAGATAGATAACCTGATAGTATGATAGACAAAAATATAGATAGATAGATAGACTTATAAAGAGATAGTTAGATAGATTGATAGATTGACAGATAGAGAAATAGATAGAAAAATAAAAAGGCAAACATATAGATTGATAAATACATAGATTGAAAAATATAAAGTTAGATATATAGAAAAATAGACAAATACACAAATAGATATATAGATAGATATAAAGATAGATAGTCAATAGTTATATAGATCAATAGATAAACTGATACACAGATAGATAGATTGATACAAAGATAGATAGATAAATAGACAAACAGACATACTAGATAGATAGCTAGATAGACAGATAGACATATATATAGATATAAAGATAGATAAATATATAGATAGACATATAGACTGATAGACAGATAGACAGATAGACATATATATAGATTGATAGCTAGATAGACATATAGATAGATAGATAGATATACAGATATATAGATTGATATTTAAACAAATAGACCATAAAGACAGATAGATAGAAAGATAGATAGACATGTATATATATATACAGATAGGAAAATAGACAAATAGACATAATTATAGATATATAGATAGACAGATAGATAGATAGACATATAGACATACAGACAGATGGATACATAGATAGATAAATAGATAGACAGACAAACAAATAGACAGATAGACAAATACACAAATAGATAGATTAATAAATAAAAAGAAATAAAGAAAGAAAGAAAGTTAGATAGATAATTAGGTAGAAAGATAGATACAAAGATACAAAGATAGGAAGAATTAAATAAAGAAACATAGAAAGAAAAAAACAAAATAAATAAAAATATAGATAAATAGATTGATTGATTGATTGATTGATTGATTGATTAATTTATAGATAGTTAGATAGATAGATACATAAATAGATAAATAAAGAGATATATAGATATTTAGATAGGTTGATAGAGCATTATATAGATGGATAGACAGTTAGATAGATAGATATATAGATATTTAGATAGGTTAATAGATCATTATATAGATAGATAGACAGATAAATAGATAGATAAATAGATAGATAGAAAAACAGATAGATAGATATATAGACATAAAGATAGATAAATACATACACTACAAAAAATGTCTATTAAGCTAGTAAAATTTAGCTAGGGAAAAATTCCCTAGCTAATTAGCGAGGGATAAACTAGGAAATAACCAGAGATTTTTGATTTTACTTTAAATTAAAATTTTGCGATGGATTAATGATGAATTAGCATAGAAAATATTTGAATGAAAATTTTTAATCACAAAAATATTTGTACATATTCACGCAAAGAAAAGTGGGAACTTTAGCGACGTATTTAGCTACAGAAGTTCCTTTGTTAATTAAAATGAGACAAAATCTATCGCTAAATAATTATTTAAATTTATTTTTTTTAGAATTTATATATAATTGAAAGCGATAATTCCTTAAATGTTTATTTTCTCAAAATATATGCATTAAGTTAGTGATTTTCCCTAGCTATTTGGGCTAGTGATAATTTCCATCACTAATATTTAATAATATTTTTTTAAGCATTATTTATTTTAATATTTTATATAATTTTCTATATTAAAGGTATGTCATGGTTTATAGATAAGCGATCCTTAAAAGACAAAATCTCCTCATATAATAATAAAAATATGAAATTATAAATATAAAAGTTAATAAATATACAAATACAAATACAAATTTACATTAAATAAGACTAAAATAACTTTTTTTTATTCTAAATTTATTAAAAAATATTACTTAATTTTTTCTGAAATATTTATTTATGATATTTAAATATTTATATTAAAAAATATTATATAATTTATTAATTTATAAAATTTTTTAAAATATCTTAATTAATAAATCAACATAAATACAAATTACTACGAATAAAAAACTAAAATAAACAAATGTTTTATTAAATTAAAAAATTTATAAAAAAATATGAATAAATGAATAAACAAGTAAATATTTATTAAAATAAAAGTAAAAAAAATATTTTTATTATTATATGAATTTTTTGAAACTATAATTACTAATAAATTTGAAATTTTGAATTATAAAAAAAAATTATCAAATTTTTCATAAAATTTTAAAAAAATAATTTAATATTTTTATATTAATACATAGGTGTTTTAATTAAATCAAAAAAATTTTGATGATTTAAAAAATAAATATTTCACTATGGTTATTAAATGAACACTTCAAAGATTAAATATTATAATGACTAAAAGATTCAAATTTTATGCCTTTATAATTATTTAATGCCTTAATAAAATAATATAAGTAAATTTTATGCAGATATATATATATATATATATATATGCATGTATGTATATATGAATACTTTATAATTATATAAAATTATTTTATTTATTTATGAAATAATATTATTTATAGTTAAATAAAAATCTATTTCATTTATTTTATTTAAATTATTTATTTTTTATAATTCTTGTTTACTCTTATATTTTTGTATCATATATTTACATACAGTTTAGTATTTATATATGGTTTCTTTGAAAAACAAAATGCTAAGGCATTAAGTACTTAACATTTTTTCTATCTTTCAATGACGAAGATATGATAAGCAAAATGGGACTATGGGAGCAACCTAAAAAATCTACATCTTCTTGTTGCTAGGTAATATTATCATTTTTCTTCTCATTTGGAATACTATATACATATCTCTATCTCTCTCAATTTGATTACCACTGGCTGATTTTCGTTTTTACAGAATATTCCTGTATTTTCCTTCTTTGTTCTTCTATTTTCATATTACTTATTAGATTTTGATGCTACACCATTAATGAAACAATAAATGGTCAGTGTAAACTTTGTTCTTTTATTGTTTAAATTTTAGGTTTTTATTGATTTCAAATACTAAATGTTTGCATATTGTTTTCTCCTTTTGTAACTTATGAAAATAAATAATGCTTGATGGTTTCTGCTTCTACAACTTTCATAAAATATATACTTAATGCTTATGGGTTTTATTTTTGTTGTCTCTAAAATTATTATAAACAAATAACATTATATATAAAAATTTTATGCATTTATTTAATCGTATGACATTATATATAAATTTCTATACTTTAATATATATTAATGAATTACATTATATATAAACACTAATATGTTTATATAAACCTATAATGTTATATATAAATATTTATACATATGTATTAATGTTTATAAATATTTATATAACATTTACATAAACCTATCCATTTATATACTTTTTTATTTATAAATTATATAACATATAAATTGTTTATACATTTTTGTAAACATTTAAATGACATTTTACTTTTTATTTAAATATAGAATATTTATAATGTTTATATAATGTGATATATATATACTATATAAAATTTATAAAAGTGTTACATATATATAATTATATATAAGTAACATTTAAAAAAATATTATAAACACAAATATTATATCTAAACACTTTTATAATTATATAATCATATGCCAATATAAAAAAGTATTTATAACTATATTCATAATTATGTAAACTATTTTTATAACCATATTTATAACTATACATAACTATTTTTTTAACTATATAATAATTTATAAATATAAGTATAATTCTATACACCAATATTTCTAACAAAATATACAATATGTATAATAATATATAGCTATATAATATTGTATTTTACTAAATGTATTACTATAAAAATATTATATATAATTATATCTTTGACTACATACATATTTATAACTATATGTGTATAACTATATATAAATATTTGTATAACTATGTAACACTCTATATAATTAAATATAACTATATTTGTATCTATATATACATATATGTATTCATATAATAAAATCTTAATATTTGTTTAAAACATTGTATATATTTATGTAAAACTACTTATAACTACTTGTAAGAATATATCTATATATAACTATATGTTTAACTATATATACCTCTATTTTTAACTATATATAATATAGGTAAAAGAATATATTTTTAACTATATATAACTATAAATAATTGTATTTGACTAAATGTATAACTAAAATAACATTATACAAAACAATATTTAAATATATATACCTATATTTATAAATATAAGTATAACTATATGTATAACCACATATAAGTATATTTATAATAACTGTATAACAACATAAATCATTATGTTTAACTAGGTGTATAACTATTTATATATTTTTGTATAACTTTATAAAACTCTAAATAATTATAATATAACTATATGAGGCATGATTTTTTTTCCTGACAATTTTTTTGTACCTTGTGAAGATTGAACTTACAACCTCCAAGGAGGCTCACATCTATCTCAAGAATTAGTTTATCGAGCCTTTGATTTTTGATGTGTAAATATATATACATATTCATTTAATTGATGTTTATTATATATATATATATATATATATATAGTTTTTATATATAAAAATAAAATATATATTGTTTTTTGTGGGTATATATATATATATTTTATTGAACACATGTGGAATAATGTTAAAAAATATTTATTAATATCCAAGCTCAGTTAAATTCATTAAAAAAACTGAGACATGAATATTAACAAACATATCAAGTATCATTGAACTTAATTGAATTTTAATTTAAACTATTTATTCATATTAAAAAAAATTGTTACATTAAAAAAAATTGTAATAAATCAAATTATATATAATTCATCAATATATATATGGAATACATTTGTATATCATCAGAATGCATCAAAATACTTTGTTTTTGTTATTCTAATTGAATTTTGATTATTATCAGACATTATTACTAATAAATGAGAATTGTTAATATATTATCATATGCTTATTAAATAATTATTGTAAAGCATTGAAATACAACAAAAATATATTTCTTTATAGTCCTCAATTAAAGTTAAATAATATTTAACATTTTGAGTGTCGACAAGATCATTATAACTCCTAAGGATTTGTTTTGATTTTGCTGTTTGTTATTTTGAAATTCTTCTTCTACCTTAACTATTAGCATATATTGCATTTTCCATTGAAATTATATAGTAGATATTAGTATGTGAATGTTATCTTGTAATGTGAAGTTTAACCACAACTAAATATATGACCGAAGATCCTCCTCATGCACACAATTTTAATCTTGAAGTTCAAAGTAAATCATTACAAGTACTAAAATCATTAATCACAAGTATATAAGTGATGGTTATATCAATAATTTTTGCTAAATTAATAATTTCTCATCCTTCATATTTATTAGGTATTAATCGCGGCGTACGAAAGTTTTAATTTCCAAACTATCCTTTGATTGCAATTTTCCACAAATAATATTAATATTAATGATATGTAATTTTTTGTCTAATTAGTTTAAATTTGTAAGGCTAGGAATCTTTAATTGTAGCTTACTTCATATCTATGTTTTCTAGTTGAACACTTTGTATGATATGTTTTCAATTCCAACTATGTTTTTGTACATGTCTTAATTCTTCATTAATTCATTAGCCAAGAGTTCTTGAAATTGGATATCAATTCCATTAATTTATTCTTTTTTTTATATTCATAGATGGAGTAGAATCATAGTAAAAATTATGCTATTTGATCATCATTGAGGTGTGAGAAGCTTACTCCTTCAAATTTTCAATTTATTTATTTTTTGCTTTCCTTTCTTGTCTATTCACATATTTATCTCCCTTCATCTAGTAATAACATGATATCTATTAATCTTTGCCATTCTAAAAAATGCATTATCTATTAATGCAGATTTTGCAAATGCATAGCCTCGATATTCACAATATTTAATCTTTAAATAATAATCTATAAGTAATTTTATTTAATAAGTAGTATATTTTGAAGTAATTATGTGTTTCATTCAAAATAATGATTGAGCATTAATCTTTGTAAATAAAACAGGGCAAAATGAGTTCAGATCGTCAGTGGATGAACAAAAGGTTTATAAATGGAATTTTGAATCAAGAATTTTTGAGTGAGCTTGAAACTTTCATCAACTTTGTGTGTAGTCAATCGAAATGGATTGATGGAGAAAAAATTAAGTGTCCATGTAATAACCGCAAGTGTCAGAATATTTTTTTTATGATGTAAACACTATAAGATACCATTTCACTAAATATGGATTAGTACCAAATTATTTTGTTTGCATTTATCATGGGGAAAGTACAATGGCTCTTAAGATTGACCAAAATAAGGATATTGAATCATTTTCATGTTGTGAAGAAACATCAAACACATACCATATAATGGTCATGTAAACTACTGGTGCTTGCTTCAATATAGATTACATGGATGAACCACCAAATCCTGAAGCTCAAAAATTTTATGAAATGGTTAAAGTTGTAGATAATCAGTTGTGGCCTCATTGTAAAATACATTCACAATTGTCACCCGTGGCTCGACTAATGACCATGAAGTTAGAAAGTCATATGTTTGAGAAATTATTTGATCAGGTAACAGAACTGATGAAAGAGATTATTCCGAATAATAATTTTTTCACGAACAAATTTTACAAAACTAAGAAGTTACTATGAGGTACGGGTCTATCAGTGAAAAAATTGTTGTTCCAATGGATGTATGTTATATTGAGGTGGTGATAATGATTTAATTAGTAGTAAATTTTGTGATCATTTTTAGTCTAAGAAGTCACCTTGTATTGAAGATATGGGACAAAAGATGAAAGTTGCATTAAATAAGATGTTATACTTTCCTATAATTCCTTGATTACAGAGACTATATGTATCAAATGCTACAGCAAATGATATGATGTGGCATTTTTAGCTTGAGGTTGAAGAAGGGTTGATTCATCATCCATTAGATTCAATTGCTTGTGAGATTGGGTCTCGGCATTGATGGATTTCAACCATTTGGCCAATCTAGACAATACTATTCAACATGGCTAGTGATAGTGACACCTTATAATTTTCCTTCGTGGTTGTGTATGAAGGAGTAATATATGTTTTTTTCAATATTAGTTCTATGGCCAAAAAATCTGAAAGACATGCTGGATGTTTTCTTACAGACCCATATAGTAGTGTTAAATAATTTGTGGGATGTTGGTGTGAATACATATGACATCTCAAATAAGCAAAATTTTATTATGCGGGCGGCCCTTATGTGGATGGTAAGTGACTTTTTTTCATATTCAATGTTGTCTGATTGGAGTACTGTAGGATGATATGAATGTTCATATTGCATGAAAAATTCAGATGCATTTACCCTCAAATTAAGTGGTAAATAGTTATGGTTTGATAATCATCATAAGTTTCTACCTACGAATCATTCATTCCATAGAAATAAAAATGCATTTCAAAAAAATAAAATATTGATGATAGTTGCACTAGCGGTTAGTTCAGGAGATAAAATTTTGACAGATATTCAGAGTTTGGGTCTAAAGAATGTGACTGAAAAGGATACTATTAGAACTAATAGAACAATATTCAATATATTTGGATGGAGGAAATGCATTACTTTTTGGGATGTGCCTTATTGGAAGTCCAATTTAATTCATCATAACTTGGATGCAATGAATATTGAAAAAAATGTGTTTGACAATTTTTTCAACACTATCCTTAATATAGACGGAAAACAAAATACACTTTAAAATCAAGACAAGAATTGAATGATTACTATCGACATCTTGAATTGAAACTTAACGAGACAACAGGAAAATTCTTTAAAGCTTGTTACACGCTTGATAAGAAGGTAAGAAAGATATTGTGTGAATGGGTTAAAAATTTCAAATTTTCTGATAGATATGTGTCAAATATGGGTAGAAGTGTGGATATAAAGAATCTTAAGTTATTTGGAATGAAAAGTCATGTTTATCATGTATTTATGCAAGATTAATACCAATTGTATTCCTTGAATTACTTCCCCTAAGTGTTTGGAAGGTCCTTATAGAAGTTAGTTTTTCTTCAAACAGCTAACTGCCATGACAATCAAAATAGATGACATGGTGAGGCTAGAGAATGACATACTAGTTATTCTTTGTAAGCTTGAATGGACATACTCACCGAGCTTTTTTGACTCAATGGAGTATTTGTCATTTCATTTGGCATATGAAGCAAGGATAGCAAGGCCAGTACGATATAGGTGGATGTATCCTTTTGACAGGTTAATACATATAAGTCGTTATGTTTTATTATTTCAAACATAAAGTAATATTTTAATTTAATATAATTGAAACCTACCATTTTGGTTGTAGGTATCTTTGTAAATTGAAATTGAATATTAGAAACAAGGAAAAAGTTGAAAGTTCAATTGGCAATGCATATTTAGTAGAAGAAGCACAATCTTTTTGTTATTATTATTTTGAGGATCATATTAATACAAAGATTAGAAATGTGCCTCAAAATTATGAAGGTCATGTGTCGGTAGAAGATAATTCTATGGACAAGCTATCTATCTTCAAGCCCCCTAGAAGAGCATTTGGAAGAGCAAAGAAAAGATGTATGACAAATGAAGAGTACAAAGTAACCTAGAGCTATGCTTTACTTAATTGTGAAAAGGTTGCACCATATATTGAGTATATATACCCAAAATGGTTGTAGGTTTAATCAGTGTAATTTTTTTTTAATAGGAATAATTAAAAATTGATATACATTTTTCTTCATCTATTTATATTTGTGCAGTATTTATGTTGAGCAGTTAAAAAAATAGGCAACAATAATTTCCAGCAATAAGGTCAATTATATGCTATTACAGATTTTCCAAATTGGTTCAAAAACAATGTGAGAATTATTAAGTTTTAATTATTTGAAAATTTTAATTTATTAGTATTTTTTAGTTGTTAACATCATTTGTTTAATTAATGAAACATGTAAATGATTCTTCAATTGGAAATTCTAATATTTTCATTTAGAATCTCAGTAAAGGCCCATTTAGATATGTGAAAACCTATCCTGGGTATTTTGTCAATGGATATAAATTTCACACAATTGGGCATGGTTCTTCTAAAGCAACAATGAATAATGGTGTATGCATTAATGGCTCAGGTTATAGTGCAGATGAGATTGATTATTATGGTCAACTCACAAAAGTTATTGAGTTGGAGTATCCTCGACTTGAAAATAATAGGATTGTATTATTAAAGTGTGAGTGGTTTGATCCTACACGAAATGTGGGTACAAAGATTCATTCGGATTTTAAGCTAATGGATGTTAACCATAAACACAGATATAATCGATATAAGCCATTTATTATGGTAGTTCAGGCCACTCAAGTATATTATTATCATATCTAAGTTTATCTCGTGATAAGAGTGATTGGTGGATGATTTGCAAAATCAAAGCTCGATTAATTTTTGAAGTACTAACATCTCAAGAAAGAAGTACAAACATAGCTATTGCATCGGTATTCCAAAAAGATTATATAAATAATATTATGCCAATGCATGTAGATGAAAACCTAGAAAATTTATGTGACTCAAATAGTGGCATAATAGAAATTGAAGATGAACAATTTCTATCTGAAGATGAGCTAGAACGTCGATCAAAATCAGATGAAATCAGAAGATCCATTGGATGATGATAGTGATGGTGATAATTTAACATTTATGATTATTTTATAATATTATACTATCAAAGACTTTTTATATTTTGATTAAATCTTTTTGTGTGTATTATTTTTAGATGCATGGTTGTTCATCATATCTCTATTATTTGTTCGATGTTTTTATTTTTTGTATAGTAGATGGCACATAAAGGACGTGGTCATTACGGAGGTGGACGTGGATATAGAAATGAAAGAAATTCATCTTGTATTTTACATCACATTGCAAATTTAGTAGCATTAAATACCAACCATATCTAAACTTCAACATCACAATCACCATCTCCATTTCCATCACCATCACCATCATTGACACCTCTACCATCACCTTTATTAGATATAAGCCCACCACTCATTGCCCTCCCTACACACACTTTTGATCCATTAGTTATTTCTACACCAGCATTTATACCGACAGTTCCCCCATTTATAACACCATCGACATCATCAAATACCATGCATTCCTCTACATTTAGTGCTAGGTTAGTAATTGAGATTGTGGTTGGAAGGTATATGAAATATGTAAATATTACTTGAATAAAAAATTATGATGTTTCTTTTAGTGGGGTTTTATATATATTATTGATTTGCTTGTTTTTAATGCTATGTATTTATCTGTACAGTTTTATTCCATATCACAAGTGTTGAGCTATAATTATAAAGTCTTTCAAAAAAATGATCGATTCTAAAGCATTTTTGTGGAAGAAAGTTTTGGAATCAACAAGGGATTTTAATTTTAATGACTTTTAGGTAAAAAAAATGAAATAAAAGTATTGGAAATTATTTATCTAATTAGTTAACTACTATGTTGGTTATTATTCAAGCAGTAAATAATAATTTCATTGTTATTAATATCAATTTTTGGTGATTTTTCTATATGTAGAATTAGTGCACATGGGCACCCAAATTTGATGGAAAGATAAAGCTATTGTGGGAGAGCAAAGCTACTAAATGGTATTTATATTTTGTCTATAAATTGAAGAATCTAAGAGATAGGTCATATTTAATATCTTAGGATGACTGGTTTGAGTGTCTTAAGCATTGGGAGGAGCCAGATGTGAAAAAAAATAAGAGATTGCTAGCAAAAATCGAGGGACTGAGTTAGCCATACTCGGTACAGGAATGTCTCGCCACACAATAGGGTCAAAGTCGAGCATTGAGCATGCTCGAGATTTTGTACAATTTTAAAGTTTAAAACATTTATATATTTAGTAGCTTTTCTAATAGTCCAAATAAATCAAATTTGTGGATGGTTTTATTAATTTTGTTTAAATTTTTCAACTTTTTTTTAAAATTTATAAATACATACTCTAGGCTGGAGAATTGGATCGAGATTCTTAATTTTTATGAAATTTTCAAGAGGATGCATGGGAAGAAAGTAGATATTCAGTTTATTGACAACAAGTCTCAGATTATTTCTGTAAGAATGTATTATATTAATAAAATTTTATAATACTATAGTAAATATTGAAACTAGTTTGGAATACAAAATATTAAATTTATTTTATGTATATCTAGAAAATTAATTATTTTCTATTTTTTCATAGGAACTCATGGAGGAGTGTGTGAGAGGCGCTTCTAAAAAAGTTGAGGCTTTTATGGATCTTCAACCAATTGACTATGATCCTATCTATTTGAAAATCATAGGAGGTCATAATAACCAGTGAGTGTATGGCATCGGCTTGATGGGAGTTACATTTTGAAGCAGTTGTGCTTCTAATTCATTTGTTACAGCTGTGGTGGGTTAGGTAGTCAAACAACAAGTAATGGAAACAACAATGAATGTTTTTAAGTTTTGGACCAAAATGAAAGACAATGATGAGCAGATTTTTCATTTCAAGGAAGAAATACAAGAAATTAAAGAAGTGAAGGATGAGCAGATTGCTCATTTGAAGGAAGAAATGCAAAAAATGAAAGACATGAATGAAGAGATGAAAGAATTGATTAAAGTTAAGAATGTAATGCAATAGCAGATCACCTATATGGAGTCACAATTAGCTGCCTTGACGTGACAGATACCATTCTAAGAACCAGCTGTGAAACCACATAGGAGAGGCTAGCAAAAATGCACCAACTAATAATGAGGATGAATTTGTATCAAAATTATTTCTCAATGATTTTTGATTTTTTTCAATGTGTAGTTAAACAGGATGAGCCTTTTTTGGTGGTATCATTTTTATTTATAATAGTTTTGTTTTATGTTTTTCTGATTAACCTAACTATGAATCTTTGCAGGACATCTGATGTGAGCCACTCGAATAAATTCTGATTCAATGCCTTAAGACTTTGTCATGGTTCTTCCTATGGATGGGTTCAATCTTTACCAATCTATGCAAGATAAAAAGATGGCTAAGCTATTATTAACTTCATTATTTATGAAATATTTTATTTGTTTACTCTCTCTCTCTCTCTAAACATCATACCTAGCCATCTTTTAGATATTTTTGGAGTTGTATGACTATCAACTCAGATTTGTGTTAGTTCATGTCTATAATTACAATTTTTATATATTTGTGAATGTGTATTGTTTTAATAGAGTGCATATTGTTTTTATGGAGTGTATATTAAATTATTTACAGCCATGGATGTGTATTCAATGAACTATTTTGCAGTTAGGTTTTCACATACAATGAAGTGATGGTGATAGCTTCGAACCAAGAGAAGAACCATATGGTAGCAGAAACTATAGGGTTGATGGACTAACACAATGAATCTAATCAATCATAATCTTTGGTCCAAGCACATGGAGAGGAGAAGAAATGTTCTAGGAAAGCCACACAGAAGCAAGGTGCCACAGGGAGTGGCGAGGTAGGGTAGCCCCATTATCTATTTATTTATCTGTCTGTCTATCTGCCTATCTATCTATTTGTCTTTCCGACTTTCTGTCTATCTATCTATCTATCCATCGATCTATCTATCTATCTATCTATTTGTCTATATATCTATCTGTCTATCTATCTATATATTTTCTATTTGTATATCTGTCTATCTATGTATCTATCTTTCTATATATCTTTTTATTCTTCTATATATTTATTTGTCTATCTATATATCTATCTATATATCTATCTATATATCTATCTTTCTTTCTATATGTCTATATACTTATGTGTCTATTTATCTATCTATCTATATGTCTATCTATCTATCTGACTATCTGACTATCTATCTATCTGGCTATTTGGTTATAGTCAATCTATCTATCTATCAATATGTCAATATGTCTATTTGTCTTTATATCTATCTATCTAATTTTTTATCTATCTATTTGTTTATCAAGCTATTTATTTATCTATCTATCTATCTATTTATCTATATATCTTACTATTAATCAATCAATCAATCTATATATATGTCTATCGGTCTATATATCTATCTAAATCTTTATCTGTCTATTTATGAATCTATCTATTTATGTGTCTACTTGCCGACCTATCTACACATCTATCTATATATCTATCTGTCTATATGTCTATCTGCCTATCTATTTATCTACCTATCTATTTATCTATCTATCTGTCTATCTGTCTATCTATCTATCTATTTGTCTATCTATCTATCTATCTTTCTATTTCTCTATATGTCTATATGTCTATCTATCTATTTATTAATTTGTCTATCTATCTTTCTATCTATCTCTTTATCTATCTATTTGTTTATCTCTCTATCTGACTATCTGTTTATTTGTCTATTTGGCCATATGCCTATCATTATATTTATCTATCTATTTACACTACAAGATAAGCCCAAATAGCCAAAGAAATTTTCCTAGCTAATTGGGCTTATTGTGTCTTTAAATTAGAATAATGATGGATTAATGACAGAAATATTCCCTAGCTTAAGTGTTCGTTACAAAATATTAATGAGAACAAAATTTTCCTAGCAAATTTTTTAACTTGGAAATTCCCTAGCTAATTATATTTTTTCTCTTGCTAATTTTAATTATAATTAAGAATAGTAATTAATAATTTTTGACTGAATATGTACAAAAAATTCCCTAGCTAAATTAGAAAGGGAAAAATCCATAGCTATTTTTATTCAAATGCTATTTTCACAATTTTATTTTTTTACATAAAATTAGATTACATATTTTTAAATTTTTATATTAAATTGAATAAAAACATTTACTATAAACCATTATTTATAATTTACAAAAAGTATTATTTAATACATTTTTCTAATACAATAGTTACATAGTTAAAACTAAAACATTACATAGGTATATATTCATTTAAAACTAAATCATCATTCTCATCATTAGCTGATGCATTTGTGCTAGCCTCTCCTCATTGGGAACTCTGCTAGAACGATGTGTGCTATCTCTATTTTCAAGAGCACTTACGATGACTCCATATAAGGCATCTACTTTTGTATTGCATTTGGTACTGCTCATAAAAAGTATATTGAACTTCCTCAACAACATAATCATCAACACTAAAATCACAAATCAAAGCTACAATAATATTAACTAATAAATGGCACACTCTAAACACAAAACAAAACCAAGCATACATTAAGTTAAATATTACTTAATTTTTAGATGTGCTGGTTGACTAGATCCAGCAGCTAAAGCATCTACAACAAGTTTATCTCCCAATTTCAAGCATTTTATCGATACCTTTTCATTTATTTTAGGGGCTGCATATACAAAACAATACTTATCATCGAGCATTTTCCAGTCCTTTATCGATGCTTCGTCTACAAATGCAAATAGAGGATTAGATTTTTTACCGATAAGATGATGAAATATAGTTATGAAAAATAGAAAGATAAAACCAATCAACAAAATAACAAGCCAGAAAAAAAATGAACCAATATAATTATCAAGAAATTATTTGAAAATGTAACAAACATATCAAAATAAACTATAATAAATATTGGAACATTAAAGATTTATGTAAAGAAAATATAATTTACTTAGAGCTAGATTTAGCTATCACACACACGATCGTCAATCAAATAAACCTAATATGAACAATTTGTTATTTGTAAAAAAAATATCTAGCTAAAAATCACAAAAAAATAGCATGTACTTAGTTATCTTATTTGGCACAAAGGAGCCCATTGGTTCAATTTTATTAGTGACTCTTACCATGAGCTTTAGACTTAGTTTTAGGTTGTATTAGAACACTTCCTAATTAAATCCTAAGTGATAGCCAATACCCAGCAAGCATTTTGCACATCCAAATATACAAACTACTCTCCACAAATACCAACACTCATTTTGTGATTAACATCCAAATCCACAGACTGCTTGAGTGGCAAAATACATGGATATCAAGCCTGGATACCTAGCGTGCAACATCAACATCGACACAATGTGAATGCATTATATCACACATGCATGAAGTATGTATATGAATCAGTGTATATAATCAATCCAAGCATACCATGGTGATTGATGATTTTGGTACTTGTAATGATTTACCACGAACATCCAGATTAATACTTTGTGCATGAGTAGGATCTTCACCCATTTTTATAATTGTGGTAACAACTTGACTTTACATGATATCATATAGACACAAATATCTACTATATAATTTATATAGAAAATGCAATATACAGTAACTCAATTTTATTACTAGAACTAGTAAGCTAAGTCTTATGAGAGAATATATAATAGCTAGGCAAAGGATGAATTTGGAAAAATAAACACCAGAATCAAAACATAGACTTTTGGATTAAGATAAACGATGAAGAGTAAAGGTAGAGAGCGTATCTCAAATCAATAAAAATCTCATGGCAGAAGGAAATCTCTCTTACTCGACTATTAGGTTATGATGTTTACATGTCGGAGAGAGAAGCAGAGGCGCTTGACGCTAGTCAGGGTTGTCTTGCTCTAGACAACTAGATAGTGTTTTTGTAGTTTTAAATTCTCAAAATGTTTAATTTTTCATTATCAAAATATTAATTAAACAATAAATATATAAAAAACATAAAGACGCAACTTTTTTTTAATTATCAAATTATTTTCAACTAGTTCATGTGCGTGTAGCAAGGCACACATGAAAAAAAAACACCTTACAATTTTTAATTATTAAATTAATTAAATAATAAATATATAAACAACTTCAAAAAAAAGATGTCTGGCCTTCCAACAAGAACAAAATCAAATGGCTACAAAATTTGCAAACTTCATATAGCAAGGCACACATGAAAAAATTATTGGTCTTCAAGCCACTCTCCTAAAAGTTATAAAAACTCTTTATGTTTATATATATATATATATATATATATATATATATCATATATCATTTACTTCTAAATTTGTTAAATCACATTATATTCACTCATCTCAAATATATATAAATTTATCAATAAGTATAGAAGATCGTGAATAAAATTAAATAGCTGATAAAATGTGTCTAACCAGCCAAATCATGGAGCTTCTGATGATAATTTTGGAAGATAACTTTGATTGTTTGATATTCTACAAACGAAGACATCATAATTCGAAAAATAATATTTTGTTTAACAATAACATTTTGAAAGTTGTAAAAAAAGTATTTTTAGAGTATAGGAACATGAAGACCAGGGTTCACTTCAGAAGACCTTCCATTATCCAAATGGTCAAGATCAAGAACTCAATGGCATTAGGAACATCAAAGAACTCATCAGAGACCTCATTAAGAGAGACTAAGTTGGTGAATTCCAGAGTTGATTTTTCTACATCACCATCATCACCACTTCCATGATCTCCAACTTTCATAGCATTAATATTAATTTCAGGCAAGAAGACATTTTTTTGCATATTTCCAGATGAAAATTTCAGAATGATAGTTCCTTGACTTTGCCCTAAACAACTCTCTCAATGCTGAAAATGGCAGTATTTAATCAAAAAAACAATGTGTGAGTGCAGAGAAATGAGCCATTTTTGCTACCTGCAACACTTTCAAGCATACGAATAGTTATGAAACATGCTGGTGATGGACGAAGATATAGTTTCCAAAATCTCTAAATTAAAATCTCAATGAGTCCTATTGCATTAAAGTTAGATACATTCTAATACATTAATAGAATATATCACAATAGGCAAAGAATGATTAGAAAAATGGTAGCTTATATAAGCTCTTCTAATGCTTCCTCATGCCTATTTACTCTTTAGGTTGTGTTTGATTGGATAGAATTGAAGGGGGATATGATTTGATTATATTAAAAGAAAGTAGAATTAATAATCTCATTTCAGATTTAAATATCTATGAATTAGCATGGAATATACTTAGACATAAAGATTTACAACACTTATTTTACACATTTATAAGACAAGCACTATAAATGAGAGATTTCCTAAGAATTTATAGTAATTTATAAGTAGATCCAATTATAATTGATATATTTTCAAATCCAATATTCAAATTCTTGTGGAATTCAAATGATGGATGAATATGTTCTTCCATTTGGTCTTCAATTTCATGACTTATTCAAATGTTCAAATAGATATATTTTTCTTTCTAATAAGATATAACATCTTTATGTGATGACAAAAATTTGTCCAAACTCTAAGAATAGTAAGTCTAAAATTCAAGATTTATCATGCACGATCTTTTCAATCTTTTGAGCTAAGACTGTCAAGATAAGATATTGGTACAATTTATTTTTTTATCTAGCCTTCATATTTAAAATGCTTCCATATATTAAGATACGATTAGATAGATATGAAGATCACATTCACACCCAACTACACAAAGCGCTTGCTTTTACAAGATTTATAAAAAAAAGATAAATATCTCGATTAATTGTATTCAGTAACTTTGAAGAGACTGTGTTAGAATAGACTATGTAATATAAAAATTTTTAAAGCGATCAATCATCTTAATATATTTTTCTCTCATAAAAAAATTTAACTTCAAAGTTATTATGAAAACCAATATTAGTATTTATATAATTACACACCACATTTGTAAAAGATAATATAAGCAATGAAAATAATATACCAAAATACCTATATGCAATACCTCATCCTTCTAATCCTACCACCCAAATATTAATAAATGTTAGTTTAAGCTAACATCCAATGTAGAGTCAATCATCTTTATATCATAGTTCATTAGCATTTTCTTGTGAATTAAGGTGAAAGTAAAATATTAGGTTGAGATTGCTCTAAACAAACAACATTTAAAACTAAAGTTACAAAAAAGGGTAGCTTACGTTACTTTTAAGGCCTACTCTAATGTAGCCCTATTGTGGATCACATTTCTTGTGAATCACCAAATGATATAGAATAATTTCCAAGACAACCAAAATAAAGATATCAAATTCACAAAATAAATGTTAAAAATTTCCATGAAAAATCAAAATTTCATTTATGCATTACTATACCATCAATTCCATCCCTTCCCTTCACCAATATCGCCGCATCAATAAATCTCTTGGTTTTATACCCCTACAACTGGAGGGTCTAGTTAATTAACTAATGCAAATCACACATTATACAACCCAAACATGAGATTAAGAAAACCCAAAAACATTTACACATAGTACATTATGGTTTAAGTTATAGATAAAATAACAAATTAAATGCGAACAAAAAGACCACTTAGCAAATAAGTTAAATTCAACCAAAAGGATAATTAACACATTTAAAGAATGTTTGGTAAATTACTTGAATTAATAAATAAAAAAAAATATCTTTATTTTTTATCATTATAACTTATGAATGTAAATATACTAAGTAAATAACTCTATAAATTTTATGGTGATTCTATCAAGCAAAATTATGTTGGTAGAGATATAGCTTATCTTTTTTAACTCCACAACTCATCAAGCAACAATTGTTCATCTTACCAAGGGAGCCATTCATTGTACAACCACTTGTGAAGAATATCAGTGTGCCCATCAAGCTCCTCAACCATGCTGCCTCTGTAGAAATAGAAGTCCCATCTACTGAAAAAATACAGATTAGTTTTTTATCAAGAGGTTTAGAAAATTTTAGGAAGACGAGAAATTATACAAAAGAACCTTACCCATATCTTGAAGAACCTAAAGAAATGAGAGTTTGGAAAATGGATTCGCAAGTTCCATCAAAAACACCAACAACCATTATAGCAGAATGATCATCTCAATGCTGAAAGCAAAATTTCTAGCTTTGAAAGATAAAGCAAACAAGCTACAAGCCACAGTTCTCAGAACTTAAAACTTACTCTTCCATGACTGCCACAATCCTATGCTTCCTTGAAAAGTCGCAACCCTATAATATTTGGTGATAATACTTAGCATAAATTAAATTCACAGCCACATTTAAAACATGCTAAGGAGTTTGAAAAAAGGCTAGATATTACCACTCTAACAACCAAATATTTTCCAATGAGAGGGTGCAATCACATCGAATGTCATTGCATCTGTGTGAAATCTCGTGAAACATTTTATAGATCTTTTATGGATGAAGAAGACTTGTATAGCATAATAATGATTCATACCTTAAGTTGATCATGATGATTTAAAGTGCTGTATAGCATGAAAATGAAGAATACCTGTTAATAGAAGATGAGGATGAGAATCATCAAACAGGAAAAAAACTTTCAAGGAGTTTGGAGAGAGATGAATCAGTACTTGCATGTGCTTATTTTGTATTAACAATTACTCTGCAATTACCAATGACACGGATGCATGAGTCTATTATTGTGCTTTTAACTGGTTCCTAATATGATGCTTTGATTAGCCATGTTGACGAAATAAAAATGCAACCAAAACTATGAAGGCATGAATCCGAAAAGAAGACACAATTAATTTCCTGTAAAATTTAGAATGTCTGCCAAACTACCATGAAGATCTAAGCATTTAACAAGCATAATTATCACATTTTTTTTGAAATGGGTATTGACTTGATACACTTGAGATTATTCATTTGCAAAGATAAGAAAAGTTGTTTAAGTACTTGAATGTCTTGCCCTAACATTTTTATATTTCAAGAAAACTCAAAAAAATGTATCTAAATATATAGAAAAAAAAGAGAAAAATTAAAAAGCAAAATAAAATTATAATAATTTATTAATTTAAATTAAAAAAAATAAAAACATTTTTATTTTATCATAAATGATATTATTTCACTGATAAAAAAATTTATGGTTAATAGGTAATGAAATTTTAATGGGTATTTATTGTAATATTATTTATTAATTATTGAAATTAATTTTAGAAATAAAAAAATTTATTAATCTCTATAAAAATGAAGAAGAAAAAATATTACTAATAACCTTGAAAACTAATAATTGGTACTAAAATTTTTAAATTATTTCATTAATTAAAAAAACATATTTATAATATAACCATAAATAAATTGTAAAAATGTATAACTATACAAAAATTATTACATTACATTTTATTTATTATTTATGGATAAATTTTTAAAATTATTTCATAAATAAAAAAATAATATGAGATTATAAAAAAGTATTATATATATATATATATATTATGGTAATTAATTTTTAAGAATTCATATTATTTTTTTTGAATATAATATGATATAATTTTAAAGGCATAAAATTTTAAATTATTTGATTTAATTTATAATTTATAAAATTCCAAATATTATTTAATGTGATAAAATCATTAAAAAAAGTTATATTTATTATTTTAAGAAAAATGGAATATTAAAAGCTAATAGTAAAAATCCTACTCAATTCTTTAATTCTTATAAATTTCAGTAGGGTCAAAAAATAAAACTTGATTTCAAATCACCTTAGGAAAAATTTTATTTTTTTTAGAACAAAAAAATATCATTCGTAATATTTTAAATAATTCTTTCTAAACTTTTAAAACACTTGAAGTGTTCTATTAATTACCACACAGAGATATTATTTTTTAAAACAACAATTTTTTTTATTTAATTAAAATATCTATGTATTTATCTTTAAGTTTCAATTTTTTTAATTTAATGAAAAATTTGCAATTTTTTTTATAATTCAAAAATTTCAGTTCTTTTAGTAATTATTTCTTTAAAAGTTTCCTATAATCATAAAAATATATTTTTTAACTTTAAATAATATGAATATTTACTTGTTTATTCATTAATTGAAATATTTTTGTAAATATATTTTATTTTATCGAACAATTATTTATTTTAGCTTTTTATTAGTAGAAATTTATATATATATATTCATTTATTTATTAAAATATCTTTAAAAATGATTTTAATTATTAAATTCATTATTTAATGTTTTTTTATTACAAATTTTTAAATTTCATAATTAACATGACTTTATTAACATAATGAAACATTATATTTTTTTAAATCTATGATAACTACTAGGTTAATGCACAATGCTAAAATGTCTTCTTTCTACTTATCGAAAAATTGTAGATGCTAATTATTGTTTGGACCATTTCTACATCTTTTTTAGATGACTCTACTTTCAAGAATACATCACCGAAACTTAGTACAATTCATTGGATATTGTCAAGATGGAGGCTGTATGCTTGTTTATGAGTTCATGCCCAATGGAACATTGAAGGAGCATATTTATAGTAACTCATATCGTATATATAGTTCAATCGATATCAACCGAGGCAGTCATTAATGCATGTAACATTGATCAACCAGTTCACAAATATAGAAATTAGCAATTGGATCATGTGGCTCGATATTGCAGAAGATGCTGCAAAAAGTGTTTTTTAAAGTTCTTATTATTGTTTGATTTATTTGGCAAGCATATGCTATTAATGGGTGCATGGTCCAATGGGTAGAGATGCCATGAGATGTGATCCTGTCGATATGAAAATGTGGGGCATTATTGCCTAGAAGTGCACAGTGTGTGTGTGGTGCAATGAACATGCATGTGTGCTTGATGTACTGGACGTGCACCATGTGTATGTTTGATGTAGCCATGGTGTAGTGTGTGCAGCAAGTGGGTTGTGTTCATTTCATTCTTTTTTTATATGTATCAAAGAGAGTGATTTTCTAAGTAGAATCAAGTGAGTAAAAACTATATAGTTGTTATGAAAGTGGCCACTACTTTGGTGGTTCCATAACTATTTGACTACTATAGTGAATGTTACAAGTTAAGTGTGTAATGGAAAATATAATATTTAAATTATTTATATCTAGCACAACTTTTTTATATTTTATTTTATCACGGGAACTCTTGGAGAAACATATGACAACTGCTTCTAAGCCAGTTGAGGGTTTTCATGGACCTTTAGATAACTCGTTTGAAAGAAGAAATGTAGGAAATGAAAGAAGTGAATGATGTGATGAAAGAAATGAAGAATTCTATGCAATAGCATATGACCTATATGGAGTCATAGTTAGTGGCCTTGGTGAGACAGATAGCACAACGAGTTCTAGTAGAGTACCCACATAAGAGAGCCTAGCACAAATGAACCATATAATGATGAGGATGATGATGTAGTTCTAAATGATTATATACCTATGTTTTGTTAATTAAAAATAATGGTTTATAGTATATGTTGTTTTTCAATTTAAAATAAAAATTTAAAAATATGTAATCAAATTTTTTGTAAAAAAATAAAATTGTCAAAATAGTTTTGGAATGAAAATAGCTAGGAATTTTTTCCTCGCTAATTTAGCTAAGGAATTTTCTATATATATTCAGTTGAAAAATATTAATTACTACTCTTAATTATGATCAAAATTAGCAAGAGAAAAAATATAATTAGCTAGGGAATTTTCATCGTTCAAAAATTTGCTACGAAATTTTTTATCATTAAAATTTTAAAATAAGCACTTTAGCATGAGATAATTTCCATCATTAATCCATCATTAATCTATTTTAGGGACAAACTAAGCCCAAATACTAGAGACCTTTTTTTAACCACTTGGGCTTTTTTTGTAGTGATAGACAAATAAACATATAGACATACAGATAGATAGACATATAGACATATATAAAAATAGATAAACAAACTATTAGATAGATAGATATATAGATAGATAGACACATATTCAGGCAGACAGACAATGAAGCAGACATGCAGACATACAGATACATGGAAAAATAGATAGACTGAAAAATAAACAAACAGATAGACAAATAGACAGATAGACAGAAAGATAGGCAATTTGATATACAAATTGATAAATAGATTTATAGATATATAGATTAATTTATTGATAGACAAATTTATAGATAGATTGATAGACATATTGATAGATAAATTGATAGATAAATTTATAGACCAATAGTTAGGTAGATAAATAGATAGACAAATATATATACAAATAGATAGACAAATAGATAGACAAATAGATAGATAGATAGATAGACAAATTGATAGACATATTGATATATGATTTGATTGACAGATAGATAGATAGATAGACAGATAGATAGATACACATATAGATAGATAGATATATAAATTAATTGATTATTAGATAGATAGATAGATAGATAGACAAATAGATAGATAGATTGATTGATGAACAGATATATAGATAGATATATGAATTGATTAATTGATTGAGAGACAGATAAATAGATAGATAGATAGATAGATAGATAAACAGAAAGAAATATAGATATATAGATAGATTGATAAACAAATAGGTAGACAAATAGATAGATAAATAGATAGACAAATAAATTGATAGATAGATAAATAGATAGACATATACATAGATAAAGAGATAGACAGATAGATTGATTGATAGAAATATAGATAGATAGGTAGATAGACAGATAGATAGACAGAATGATATATATATATATATATATATATATATATATATAAATAATAAATAGATAGATAGATATAGGGGTGTAACCGAACCAAATGATTTATGATTCATTCGGAGCTCAGCTCGGTAAAACCTCATTTGAATTCGTTTCTTAAGTTAAATGAGCCGAGCCCAAACTCCATTTTGGCTAGTAAGTTAAACGAGCTGAACCCAAGCTTCCTTAAGTTTGTCTTGCAAAAGTTTGTGAATAGGCTCATTTACCTGCTCATGAACATGCTCACGAATAGGCTCGCAATATGTTCGTGAACAGGCTCGTGAATAGGCTCACGAAAAGTTTGACACATGTTCAATCACTTCGATGTTCTGACTTCCAAATTTCTAATATTTTCTTCTCCATCCCCATTAAAAAACCTTAAAGACCATATTAGGTATTACTCTCTCGGCTCTCCCATTCTCTACCACCGTCCGACGCCTGCCATGCCGCACTCTACCATGTTCTCTTTTTCTTTTCTTTTATTCCATTGTTAATTTGTTATCTCTTTATGGCCAATCTCTTTACAACTTATAGCTTTGGTCTTGTTCTCTATGTCTTGGTATCTATAATGGGAAAGTTGAAATATTGCTGGAAATAGCATTGCCCCATCTCTCACTAACTTCTACAAATTAAAGCATCAAGTGGAAGGTTATATTTTGCTGCAAAGAAAGCATGGCCAATGCACCAACTTAGATTTTAATGACTCAATTTACTTAGACTACCGATCTTTGCATCACAGAGGGAAAATCTCATCTTTGCAGGCTACAATTCTTTCAGCTCTTTTGACCTTTGTCTCTTTCACCTCTTTCTCTAGTAGAATGAATACCAAATGAAAAAAAACATAAAATAAATTTGTTATGATAGACCCCAAAGTGAATGTTTTAATGAAAGTGTGAATCAAATGTCTTCTACTATTTTTGATTGAATTCTGTGTTGCTGAATTGGGGTGTTTAATATTTTCCAAATTTTCATATACAATTTCCATGTTGAAATTATATGAAATCTACCTTATTTATTTTCCAATTTATTTTGTTATGATGTACAGGATGTCGTACCATGTTGTCAGTATGTTATCCCGTGAAAATTCACAAAAAAAGTCATATAATGAAAATGCTATAGATGTTGTTGTAGTAAATGTGAATTTGAATAAGGAAAACTCATCATCTACAACTATGGGTGTTGATGGGGTTGAAAATGTTGAAGATAGTGAAGAGGGCAGGGGCGATTGTGCAAAGAAGAGAAAGTGCACCTCCCAAGTAAGGCCTAAATTTAAAATAGTCACCCTTCCTGATAAATAGAAAAGGCTGAATGTATCCATTGCAAGTGGTGATTTACACTTCTTAAGGCTGGAACTTCATCTCACTTACTTAGGCATATTAAAGAAAATTGTATTAGAAAGAAAATAAAGTTGGTTGGAAAAAAGGAACTAACACTCAATTCCTCTATAATAGAGTTTGTAATGGTAGCTTTAATACAAAATTCTAAATATGACCAAACTAAGATTAGAGATATATTATCTCATTTGATCATGGTCCATGAGCTACCATTTTCTTTTGTAGAGTATGAAGTGCTTAATTTGTTAATGGAGACTATAACTCCACATTATCAAATGGTTAGTCATGCAACTATAAGAAAAGATTGCTTTTCAAGTTATGAGGTGAAAAAGAAAAAAGTTTCCTCTCTTCTGAAATATGAAAATTAAGTAATTGTGACAACTGATATGTAGAAGTCAACAAATCGAAAGGTTTATTATATGGTTATTACTTGCCATTTTATAGATTCTAATTAGAAATTGCAAAAGCGTACTTTCAGTTTTTGTGATGTACTACCACCTCATTCCGGAGTTTCCATTTGTGATGCCTTAAGGAAGTGTTTGGTTGAATGAGAAATTGATGATAAATTTTGGAGTGCGAAAGTTGGTAGTGTCTCTTACACTGATGTTGTTATTCGCATGTCAAAAGATACCTTTCCTATAAAAATCAACGTGATCTTTGTGGCAAGTTGTTTCATGTAATGTGTTGTGCACATAATCTAAATCTTCTTGTACAAGATGGGTTATTAGAGATTGGAGATATAATTAAGAATGTACAAGAAAGTGTTAAACATGTGACACAGGTGGAATGCAATTGAAGTTGTGAAGCAACTGAATATTTCATCAAGAATGTACAAGATGTTGTTATTCAGATGTCAGAGAGACATCTGAATATTTTTGGAGAAATTGTGAAGCAATTGAAGTTGCCTTCAAAGAAACTTATTTTTGATTGTTGCACAGGTGGAATGCAACATTATTTATGTTTTTTGACTATCTTGGAGTTCAAAGTTGTTTTTCCTAGATATCCACAAAGAGAAGCAAGTTGCTTGTTCTTGCCTAGTGACGATGATTGGATGAAAGTTGCTGAGATTTCCTCATTTATTGCAGCATTTAATGAACTTACAAAAATCATTTTAGGTATTATTATTTTATTTGACTAATCTTAATTAATTTTGTGATTTACATGCTTTATAATTTATTTATTTCAATTGGGTAATATCATACATGTTATTGTAGGTTCTGAATATCCAACATCAATTTTTTTTCCCAAGCTTTATAATATCAAGAGTTTGTTGGATGAAAAATATCTTGATGAAAATGAGTTTATGCATTCAATGATTATGAAGATGAAAGATGGGTTTGACATGTATTGGGGTGAGTGCAATTTGTTGATCTCTATGGCAGCCATTTTAGATCCAAGAAATAAAATACAAATGATTGAGTGGCATTTCCCTATGATTTACTCAAGATCAGATATCATTGAACATATTATAACTATTCGTGAGACTTTGTGCATGCTTTATAGAGATTATGTTGAAGTTCATAAAGGAAATGGTAGTGAAAAAGAGGGTGAAAGTGAGAATCAAAATGAATCTTCTAGTGCTGTGACGATGGGAACACATGGAGTGAGGGCTTAATTTTTTAGTTATATAAGACATCTTGAATCATCAATAGAACAAGTTAAATCTGATTTAAATAAATATCTAGAAGAAGGTGTTCATCTTTGTGAAAATTTAAATTTTGATGTCTTATATTGGTTGAAGATGAAGTCTTTAAAGTTTTGAGTATTATTAATGATGGCATGTGATGTTTTATTAATTCCAATCACAACTATAGCTTCAAAGTCTACATTCAATGCTGGGGGGAGAGTTGTTGAACCACATCATGCATCTTTAGGAGCAGACATGGTTAAAGTATTATTATGAGGTGAAGATTGATGTGCTTTTTATGGGATAAAGTGAAAAAGAAAAGTAAATCTCAAATTTTTATCATATTTTAAGTTTAAATTTGATTTTGTGCTGTTATTAAATTTTAATATTTTGAGCTTTTATATTATTGTTTATGTACATGTTTAGGTGTTGTTTTACAATGTTAATATTTTATTTTATTTTTTATAAATTGTTACAATTTTTATAGTATGAAGAGGACTTCAAAGAGATTCAAATACCTCACACTTGAAAGTTACTTTTATGGCATAATGTGGAGCTGATTTCATTTCTTGTATATTCTTTAATTTATGGCATATAGTTGAAGTTGGGTTACATAGGTATATTATTATTTGTTGATTAGAAAATATTCAAAGTTACTTATTATTTATCTTATTATTTGAGGTGTAGTCATTTGAGCTTTTATTATATTTTTATTCGAAGTTTATTTTACATATATAAACTATCAAGGTGTGCTTTTATTTGAAAGCTTCAGAGGCCAATACATGGAAGAGATCATGTTGAAAGATGAAGATAAAAAGATTATTTTGAAGTTTTTATATGTTAGATTTAAACATTATTTTTAAATTTTAAAGATGATTGTAAGTTTTTTTATTTCATTGGTGTTGTAACATTTAGTTGGTTTGGATATGTTAGTTATTATTAATAACTTGTTGTATTAAGTTTTTAGTATTTTTTTAGATATAGTATATGATGCTAAACTATTAATTTTTGTTAAAGATCATAAACAAGCTCACAGATGAACTCAAATGAGCTCACAAACAAACTCCTTACCGAACTCGCAAATGAGCTCACAAATGAACTCCTTATCGAGCTTACAAATAACCTTATAATCAAGCTCACATATGAATGAGCATGAGCTATAATCAAACGAGGTTTAAACGAATGAACCCGAGTCGAGCTCGATCTTGATGAGCTCGAGCTAAACTCAAACTCGAGCTTGAATTTTAAAAAATAAAGGAACTCGAGCAGAATCCAAGTCCTTCCAAAATATTTTGAGCTGAACCTAAGCCTTTGTTAATACGACTCAGTTTGGCTTAGTTACACCCCTAGATAGATAGAGAGATAGATAGAGAGATAGATAGATAGATATATAGGTAGGTAGGTAGGTAGATAGATATATAGATAGATAGATTAATTAATAGATAGATAGATAAACAGATAGATAGACATATTGATAAACAAATAGAAAGACAAAAAGATAGATAGATAGATTAATTGATAAATAGATAGACTGATAAATAGATAGAAAGATACACATATAGTTAGTTAATATATAGGTAGATAGAAAGATAGATAAACAAATAGATAGATAGATTGAAAGAAAGAAAGATAGATAAACAGATAAATAGACATATCGATAGACAGATAAATAGTCATATAAATAAACAGATAGATAGATATAAAGATAGATAGACATATAAATAGGTAGATAGATAGATAGACAAACAAAATAATAGACAAATAGATAGATAGAAAGATAGATAGAAAAATAGATAGATAGACAAATCGATAGATAGAAAGATAGGAAGATAGACAGATAGATAGACAAATAGACAAATAGGCAAATAGATAGATAGACAGACATATTAAAAAATAGACAAATAGACAGACATAAATAAAGAAAAAAGATAGATAGATACATTTATATAGAGATTGATTAATGGATTGATTGAGTAATAGAGAAATAGATAGATAGATAGATAGAAAAATAATTTGATAGATGAATTGATAAACATATTGATAGAAATATTGATATACAGATGGATGGACAAATTGATAGGTAGATTAATAGATAGATTAAAAGATAGATAGATAGTCAAATAGATAGACAGATATATATAGAGATAGATAGATAGATAAACATATTGATAGATAGATAATTAGATAGAGAGATATATAGACTGATAGATATATAGAAAGATATACACATAGATAGATATATTGATTTATAGATAAATAGACAAACAAATATACATATAGTTCGATAGATAGATAGATAGATTGATATATAGATAGATAGATAGATAAATAAATAAATAGATAGATAGATAAATAGAAAGAAGGATAGATAGATAGATAGATTGACAGATAGATAAAAAATAGATAGAAAGACTGATAAATAAAAAGTTAGATAGATGAATAGATAGAATGAATGATTGATTGATTAAAAGATAGATAAAAAGACAAATATATAAATAGATAGATTGATAGATTGAAATATATATTGATATACATATTGAAACAAATTTTGATAGATAGATTGATAAACAAGTTGATATACAAATTTTTATACAAATTGATAGACAAATTAATATACAGATAGATAGACTTATATATAGATTGATAGATAGACTCATAGATAGACAGATTGATTAATAGATTTATTAACATATTGAAAGATAGATAAATCGACAGATTGATAAAGTTATAGATAGATAGATAGACAGAAAGATTGATAGATCAATAGATTATTAGATAAATAATAAAGCAAATTAAAATACACATAAATAGATAGATAGATCGATGGATGGATGAATAGATAGACAAATAGATATATAGATAGATAGATAGATAGATAGTCAGAAAGATAAAGAGTTAGATAGATAGATAGATAGATAGATAGACAGATAAAAAGATAGATAGATAGATAGATAGAAAAACTGATATATAGTCAGATAGATAGATATACAGACAGACATATAGATAAATAGATATATAAATAGAGAAATAGATAAATAGATAGATAAAAATATAGATAGACAAATATATAGGTAGATAGATAGATAGATGGATAGATAGACAAACAGATAGAAATAAAAATAGACAGATAGATCAATAGAATGATATATAGATAGATAAATAGATAGATAGAGAGATAGATAGATAGATATGCATATAGATAGATAGATATGGAGATAGATAGATAGGTAGGTAGGTAGATAGAAATATAGGAAGAAAGATAGACAAATTGAAAGATACATAGATAGATAGATTAAAAGGATAGACAGTTAGATAGACACATAGATAGAATTGAGACACGGAGAGATAGATAGAAAATTGATAGATAGATAGATAGATTGATAGACAAATAGATATGTTGATAGGTAGTTGGATAAATATTTAGACAGAAGGATAGACAGATAGATTGATTGATTGATAGATTGATAAATAGATTGATTGATTGACAAATAGATTGACAGATAGATAGACATATAAATAGACAAATATATAGACTATTAGATAGATTAAAAGATAGATAGATAGATAAACAAACAAATAAAAAAAATAGATAGACAAATTGATTTAAAGATAGATAGATAAATTGACAGATAGAGAGACACACAGATAGATAGATAGATAGATAGACAGACATAATGATAAATATAAATATTGATAGATAAATAGATAGATATATAAAGAGAGATTTATAAAAAGATTTATTGACACATTGATAGAGAGAGATATATATAGATTAATAGAATGATTGATTGATAAAAAAATTGATAGACATTTTAAAAGAAATATATATTTATAGATTACTAGATAGATTGATAGGCAAATTAACATACAGATTGATAGACAAATAGAAAGGCAGAGAGATCGATACATAGATGGATAGATTATTAGACAGATAAATACATAGATAGATAGATAGCTTAATTTATTAATAGTTAGATAGATAGATAAAAAGATATATAAAAAGTCAAATAGATAGAAAGATTGATATACATATAGATAGATATTAAAATAGATAGACATATAGATAGATAGATAGATATACCCAAATTTAGTCAGATGGATAGATGATAAATAAAAAGATAGATAGATAGATAATTATATAGATACCTAGACAAATAATTGATAGTTAAATAGTCAGATAGATATAAAGAAAGTTAGATAAATACACACTAAGTTAGATAGAAAGATAGACAAATAGACAAATAGACAGACTGATAGATATATAGATAATCAGATAGATAGACAAGTATATAGACAAAAAGTTAAATAGTAAATAGATAGATTGACAGATAGATCGATAGAAAGATGAACAGAAAGATATATAGATAGATAGACAGATAGATCGATAGAAAGATGAATAGAGAGATAAATAGATAGATAGACATATAGATTCTTACAAAGATAGAGAGATAGTTAGATAGATAGATAGATATATATGTCGGTACTTACAAAGATAAAGAGATAGTTATATAGATATATAGATAGATAGACAAATAGCTAGACAGATAGAAAGACCACATATATAGATAGATAGGTAGATAGACTAATAGATAGACAAATAGATTGATTTATTAATAAAGAGATAGATTGATTGATTGATAGATATATAGATATGCATATAGATAGATAGATTGATTGATTGATAGATAAATTGATAGACAAATTAATAGATAGACTAATATATAGATTTATAGATAGATAGAATAATAAATAGACAAATAAATAGATACACAGAAATACAAACAAGCAAATTCACAAATAAATGCAAAGATAGATATACAGATTGACAAATAGATAGATAGACAAATACACAGATAGACAGAAAATTAGATATATACAAAGATAAACAGATTAATGTTTGATTGAATGAATGATAGATCTTTTTATAGTTATAGAGAATGATAGATAAATAGATAGATAGATTGATTGACTAATTGATAGACATATTGATAGAAATATTGATAGATAGAATAATAGATAGATTGATATACTAATATATAGACATATTGATAGTCACATAGATAGACATAGTGATTGATAGATTATTTTATAGAAAAATAGACAAATAGAAAGACAAATCAATAAATAGATAGATAGATATATAGATAGATAAATAGCTAAATAGATATAAAAATAGATATATAGATAGATAGTAAGTTAGATAGAAAGACACATAGATAGATAGATAGAAGACTAAAAGATTAATAGTAAGATACATAGATAGATAAATAAATAGATAGACAAATAGATAGATAGATAGATTGATTGATTCATTTACAGATAAATTGATTGAACAAGAGATAGATAGATAGATTTATAGATAGATAGATAGAAAGAAAGAAAGATAAATAAATAGATAGATATATATACATATAGATAGATACACTACAAGAAAAATCTCATATAGCTATTGAAAATTCCCTAGCTAAATGGGTATTTTCCATCACTAAATGGGATATAGCAACGAATTAACAACGGACCCATTCCCAATCTAAAGTGCTCGTCGCTTAAATATAGTGATGAAAGTGTCCCTAGCAAATAAATTAGTGACGGAAAAATCCCTAGCTAAAAAATTATTTTCTCTAGCTAAATTAGCAAGCTAAATGAAAGTTTTCATCACTAAATGGATATAATGATGAAAGCTTTTTCATTCTAAAGTGCTCATCTATAAATATTAGTGATGGAAATAGTCCCTAGCAAAATAAATTTAGAGACGAAAAAATCCCTTTCTAAAATAAAGATATCCCTAGCTAAATTAGATAGGGCAATTTGCTAAATTAGCTCGGGAAATTTGCTAAAGTAGGTATGGAATTTTCCCTAGCTATTTTAATTTCAAAACTATTTTCAGAATTTAATTTATTTTAAAATTTTTTAATTAAATAATTTAATATTTTTATATTAAATTGAATAAAAGTATAAACTATAACTGATAATTAATAATTAACAAAAAATTAAATCATTTAATAACTTATTCTAATACAATATTTTACATAATTAAAATAAAAAATAACAAAAATAATATTACATCTTATTCTTCAATGTATCTACTGACAATGTATAAAGTATAATATATCCATGCATTGACATTGATTTCTCTCCCTCTGCTCCTCCGATCATCATTTTTCTATTGATACAAAGCTGCCCGAGTCATGACACATGTCTAGTGAAAAATCCCTTCACTTATACAAGCTTTGTATGGGGAACAATGTGGTACCATATTTGTGAGAAATTTTAACTTCTCAATCAAATCAAAATAAAGAAAAAGTTATGTTTTGAAATATATATTATATTGCAGTATATATGTAAATATATACTAGCATTTTACTCATACATATATTATTGAAATATATGTAAATAAAAACTACAGTATTATGTGTACATATATACTGAGTACAAATATACTCAGTATATATGTACAAATATACTCGGTGTATACGTACATATATACTATAGTATAAAAGTATGTATATACTGAGTATATATGTACATATATACTACAGTATATTTGTACGTATCTACTAAGTTTATACGTACAAATATATTCAGTATATACGAACATATATACTCGTTATATATGTACTTATATACTTTGTATATACGTAGATATATACTTGGTAATTACGTACATTTATACCAAGTATATATGTACGTATATACTACAGTATTTTATGTACGTATATATACTCACATAGCCTTGGATGACACACACACTTGTACTTTAATGCAAATACACATACCATCAAAGACAACAGAAGAAAATAATCTAGGATTTAAAAAACACGCATATAGGTCTCTTAGGCATGGTCAGCATTTCTAGTTCTTTTTTCTCAGGCACTCCACGTAGATATAGAACATTTTTACACTTGCACATGGAGAATAACATATTACATTTACAACTCAATAACCGATAACAAGTAGTCTCAGATCTGAACTGCGATGACGCATATCTGCACAAAATAAGAGTGTTAAGAAAAACTTGCGTTTGTGTGGAATTAATTTTTTGGTTCATTCACAGCTTCAGAAGCTAAGGTGTTGTTCTTAACACCATGGAGGACTAACCAAGGCTTTTACATAGCTATAATAGGCTAAAACTTTACCCAAAAAATTTGGGGACACACAAACATATTCACAGATATATAAAAATAGTTATTATAGACATGAACTAACACAAATTAAAGTTCACAGTCATACAGCTTCAACAAAAATCTAAAAGATGTCTAGAAATGATGTTTAGAAAGAAAGAAAGTGAAAAAATAAATTGTTTTAGGAATAATGAAGATAATAGAAGCTAAACCACCTTTTGATCAAGCTGAAATCAGTAAATATGAGACCCATGCATTGGAAGGTCTATTGCAATGTCTGAATACTTAAAATCAGAATTTTTTCGTGAGTCTCACATAATGTGTCCTGCAGAGATTCGTTATTAGGTTAATTGGCAAAGCAAAGAACAAAACCAGAATAAAAAAATGTGAAACCTAGAAAAAAATATCATAATTATTTGCTGCACATAGACAAAAATCAATAACAATTCAAAAATAATTCTCATATGAAATCATCCTCATAATTAGTAGGGAATGCTAGCCTCTCCTGCGAGGGTTCATAGCTGGATCTCGGAATGCTATCAGTTGCGTCAATGCCACTAATTGTGACTCAATATAGGGCATCTGCTGTTGCATTACATTCTTAATTTCTTTCATCTCATCATTTATTTTTTTAATTTCTTGCATTTCTTCCATCAAATTAGTATACTACACATCCTTCTATTCTTTAATTTAATATATTTCTTTTTTCAAATGAGATTTCTGTTAATCCTTATTTTTCATTTCTGTCTCCATAATTACAATATGTTCATTTGTTTCTATTGCTTATTGCTCAATCATTATTTTGAATTAAACATTTTATTACTTCAAAATATAGTAATAATTAAATAAAATTACTTATAGATGAATATTTAAAAATTAAATATTGTCAATATAAAGACAATATGTTTGTAGAATCTACATGAATAGAAAAAGCAATTTTTAGCACGATAAAGATTAATAGAGATCATGGTAATACTAGATAAAAGGAGCAAAATATGATAATGGACAAGAAAGGAAAGAAAAAAAGAAAGACATTTAAAGTTTGAAGGAGGAGAGGGGTTGAGAGAGAGAAGGTTGAATGGGAGAGAGGGGTAGAGTAATGGAGAGATGGGGAGAGAGAGAGAGAGAGAGAGAGAAAGGGGAGATGAGAGAAAGAGAGAGAGAAAGGGGGAGAAACAAGGAGAAATGGCGAAAGGGAGAGAGGGAGAGAGAGAGAGAGGGAGAGAGAGGGAGAGAGAGGGAGAGAGAGGGAGAGAGAGAGAGAGAGAGGGAGAGAGAGAGAACAAGCAAGAAAGGAGAGCGAGAAAGAAAATAACAAGAGAGAGTGTGTGACACAGAAAGAAAAAGAGGAAGGAGTGACACAGAAAGAATTAGAGAGGGATAGAGAGAGACAGAGAAAATGTAGTGTTAGAATGAGAAATTACATAAAAGAAAAAAAAATTTCTTCTGCACAAACCTATCAAATATTATATCTTTTGTCATACATAAGTTCATATATGAGCCTATGGCCCAAGGGATGAGATTATGTAAGAGTATGACCCTTTTTTGTATTATACCATATATGAGCCTGACCAACGGACACTCTCATGCTATGTGCTTACAAATTGTTGATATTATATCTTTTTCCATTTAATTTCAAGTTAATGCAACAAATTAGTATTATCCCATATATATTTATATGTTAGTATACATATAGTAAATATAGTTATAAATAGTTACATATAGTAAATGTAGTTATAAATAGTTACATATAGTTAAACATATAGTTATATATAATTATATGCATACAAGTAGCTATAAGTAGATATACATAAATGTATACAAAGTTACAAACATTATATATACATATATGTATACATAATTAAAAATAATGTATACAAAGTAGTTATAAAAAATTATATAGATTTACATATATGTATACATATATGTATACATAATTAAAAATAAAGTAATATTTATATATATAGAGTTATTTATAGTTATACAAATATTTATATATAGTTATACACATATAGTTAAACATTATGTTGTATGTTTTTATACATATAATTATAAATATAATTACATGTGGTTATGCATATAGTTATAGGTATAGTTAAATTTATATTTTTACATGTATATATATTTTTTCATATAATTTCATATATTTATACATATAGTTATGTATAGGTATGGATAAACTAAAATACATTTTGTATAGTAATATATAAACATGTATATTAAATATATGTTATTAATTATATATTTAAATATAGTTATGTATAAAGTTTTTATAGTTATACATATAGTAAGATAGAATTATTTATAGTTATATTTTATTATAAATATAATATTTAAAGTTGTAAAAATTTATATATATATATATATTCATATGAGTAGTTATATTTTGTTATACATAAATATATACTAAGTTATAAACAAATATTTAGATTTAGATATATGTATACATATATGTATAAATAGTTAAAAATATAGTAATATTTAATTATATAAAGTTTTATTTAGTTTTACAAATATTTATATAGAGTTATACACATAAAATTAAACATTATGTTGTATGTTGTTATACATGTAATTATAAATATTGTTACATGTGGTTATACATATAGTTACACATATAGTTATACTTATATTTATACATGTAGGTATATATATTTATTCATATAATTTTATATATTTATACATATAGTTATGTATAGGTATAGATATAGTAAAATACATTTTTATATACTAATATATACAAATATATTTTAAAAATAAGTTTTAAATTATATATTTAAATATAGTTATGTATAAAGTTTAACAATTATACATATAATAAGATATAATTATTTATAGTTATATTTTATTATACATATATTATATATTACTATAAATATTTTTACATAGTTAAACATATAGTTATATATAGATATATTCATACAAATAGTTATTCATAAATATATAGAGTTATAAATAAATATATGATTTACATATATGTATTTATAGTTGCAAATATAGTTATATTTAATTATTTAGTGTTACATAGTAATACATATATTTATATATAGTTATACACATATAGTTAAACATAATGTTGTATGTTATTATACATATAATTACAAATAAAATTTATTATGGTTATACATATAGTTACACATATATTTATACTTATATTTATACATGTAGGTATATATATTTTTTTATATAATTTTATATATGTATACATATAGTTATCTTTAGGTATATATATGGTAAAATACAGTTTTAAATATAGTAAATGCGGTCTTGTATATGGTAAAATACCTATTTTTATATAATTTTATATATGGTAAAATACATATTATATATGTTATTATATAAAAATGTATATTAAATATATGTTGTTAATTATATTTTTAAATATAGTTATGTATAATATTTTATAGTTATACATATAGTCAAAGACAATTATTTATAGTTATATGTTCTTATACCTTTGGGATCCAATGGCAAAACAGAAAAAAAAAAGTTTGACTTACAATAGATCAGAACAGAGTAAACGCGGTCATATATTTAAGGCATGTAAAATATAAATATACTATTTTAATCCCGTTAGAAACAGATTATGTCATCCACGTAACAGAACAAAACTCAAGAAAAATAGGTAAACATTTAGTCCACACCTAGATATGTCAACAAAGTTTGTCTCATCCTACTAAAAATTGTTTATGACTTGCTGGCAATATAATTGGAATGCTAATCAAGACCCTCGTAGAGGCCTTCGCCAGAGGTAGCACAGGTGCTCTGAATGTGCCAATGGCATTGGAAAAGAGAGTGATGTCCTATCTTGTTAGTAATTTCAGCTACATTCATCGCATTGGGACGATCTTGCTTATTGGCGAACACGAGCAAAACTGCATCGCGAAGCTTTTCCTCCTTTAGCATCATATGCAACTCATCTTTGGCTTCATCAACTTGATCACTGCCATTGGTGTCCACCACAATAGTAGGAATTTTGGTGAAAATTACACCAAGTTTCAATTTATACAGAATGAGTTTCTTACCGCCATCATCATGACCTAGCATCAAAATCCTCATCTCCTTGTTGGCAAATAACTTACTGAACAGCTTTGTAAACGTAAACCCCATTTCTTCCACTAAATCTCAATCCCTTTGTCATATGGAAGTAAAAAGATCTAATGAGAAAAAGAAACAGAATCAATAGACCTCAAGAGATAGTCACCAAGAGGGAGGTCAACCTCTATATGTTCTTATACAACAAGTATATATAAATAAAAAAAAGTTATATATAGTTAAAACATATAATTATATATAGATATATTCATACAAGTAGTTATAAGTAGCTATATATAAATATATACAAAGATATAAATAAATATATAAATTTAATTAAATGAATACATATATGTATACATAGATACAGATATATTTATATTTAATTATATAGAGTATTACATAGTTATACAAATATTTATATATAGTTATACACATATAGTTATAAATTTGCATGTAGTTAAAGATATAGTTATATATACTTATACATATAGTAAAATACAAATATATATAGTTATATATTATTATACATATGATATATTTTGTTAAAAATATAGTTATATAGAATTATTCATATAGTTATAAAATATTATATAGTTAAAAAATAGTTATATATAGTTATTAATATAGTTATAAAAATAGTTTACATATTACAAATATAGTTAAATATTATTATGAAAAGTTTTATATTGTTATACAAATATTTATAAATAGTTATCATATATTAAGATAACAACACACTCTCAATTGCCTAATTAAATTATACCACTATAGAGAAAGAACTTGTATGAACAATCTTTCTTTTGGTAAGTTAATATCATATTTAGTGGGAACTAAAGTCATAGTATATACTAATTATTCTATAATCAAATATCTCATAGAAAAGAAAGATGTTAGGCCTAGATTGATTTGATGGATTTTACTATTACAATAGTTTAACTAGAGATATTATATAAGAAATGTACATATAATCAAAATTGAAAATAGCTTATCATGACTAGAAAACAAGATAGCAGAGTATTAGAAGAAGAAATTAGATCGATTTTTTTAGTTGAACTAATTATAGCATTGAATGGAAATGTAATTCCATTGTATGTAGTATTGAATGAACCTTATCATTGCATATAGTTCTCTGATCAAAATTTGAGGCAAAGTGTTATAGATGGGAGATTAGCAGTATCTTGCAATAATGTGACTTTTTCCTCCTGCTCTCACGAATTTGTGGAACATGTTAATATTTATGTGCTCAATTAATTTCTTTCTCAAAATTAATGTTGATAATTACATATATATATATGCATTAATATATATGTTAATATACATTTCCCTACACACACACACACACATTTATACATCCATATACATTACTATACATTATATATCAGCATACACATTTTTGTACTTTTTTTATGTATTCACACATGTATTTACATTTTCAAAGTAGTGTGTATACACTTGTATGCATGCATATACTACTGTACACCTACACAAACACACATATATACTTATATACGTAATGTATTTTTAAAGTTACACATGAAACTATTATATATATATATATATGTGTGTGTGTGTGTGTGTGTGTGTAAATATATTTAAAAAATATTATATATTGTACACAATTTATAAAATATGGTAAATTCTTTATATTTAAAACAAATATTTGTGTGTGTGTGTGGATGTGTGTGTGTGTGGATGTGTGTGTGTGTGTGTGTGTGTGTGCATGAAGCATATTAATGCATAAAATGAAATTATGAATTAAATATATGAGCTTCTATTTTATTCAAATAGATATTTTTTTAATATTTATATTAAAATAACTATCATTATACTCATATAAATAAATGAAGTTGGCATATTTGTAAATTATTTTGTTTTTATAATTATGTTAAAAAAGAAAATATAGTTCATAAATAGATAATATTGTTTTTATTTTTCTATATAATTTTTTTATTAAAATATTAATGTCTATGATAGATTTCTACCTATTATTTATTGTTATTAATAAACTTTTAGAAACTTTAAAATTCAAACAAAGTTAATCTAGTGCATATAAATGCATGCCTTTAATGTTTTGTACAAAATCAATTATTTTTTTAATTCTGTTCAAACAAAACACATTACCATATAAATACTTGAGTAACTTTTTTTACAAGTAATTATTTTTTTAATTATATTCAATAAATGACCATATAAATATATGAATTTGTTTTTTTAAATAATTATTTTTAATTTTGTTTTTCAAATTTTATATATTACAATTTTTTTTTTGTAATTAATAGATACATTTTAAATATTGTTTATTTATAATAAATATAACTTATTGCATATTATGAGGTGCAAATTTTATTTTGTAAATAAAATTTATTTTTAAAGTTTTATCTTTGTAAATTGAAACTACTTCACATATATATTTTAGAAATTTTTTATAATATTTATTACACAAACATATTGTTATTTGTTTTGAAATTTACAACATGAATTTTAACAAATGAACATTTTATTAGAAATCAATTTTAGTTAAATGATATTAAGTGAAACAAAAATACAAACCCTAAACATATTAAATCATAATGATTTATACAAACAAATAAATATACAATAAAAATACATTTTAGGTTGAAAAAATTAATTTTAAGTTCCTAAAATATATGGGAAAAAATGATAAAGATCTATAAAATATCCAAATAAAACATGTATGAATGAGATGAATGATATGAATGGATATTAAGTTTCAGAAGCATGTAGTTATACATGTAGTAGATATAGTTATATATAGTTTTTCATGTAATTATATATATTTAGACATATGACTATGCACAGATATTGATGTATATAAATACATATATATATAGTAAAATGTTGATATACATATTCTTAAATACATTTATATATATTTATATATATATATTAAGTATATTAAATATATGTTGTTATATTTATATATAGTTATGTTTATGAATACTATTTTTATAGTAATAGATAAAGTAAAATACACTTATATATTTCTGTTTTATTACTCTTGGGATCATCATATTTACATAATTTATTTTTTAAATATTAAATATGTTGTTATATGCACACTTCACACCACACACACCAACACCCAATTTGTGATTAACTAAGAAAAACACAAGAGTGTCGACTGGAAAAAAAATGGAAATAAAGTTGGCATATCTACTATGCACCATCAACATCCGCATAATGAGAACACATTATATCACAAATGCATGAAGAATGTATAGGAATAAGTTTATATAAGCAATTCAAGCATCCCATGGTGATTAATGAAGAAGAATTTCGGAATAAAAAATAACATAATCAAAACTTACGCTCTTGCATTAAGATAATCGATGAAGAATTAATGTAGAAAACATACCTCAAATCAATATGAAATTCTCGCTTACTCTTTGATTTGGTTTTAATGCATCGATATCGAGAGATAGAGGTAGACAGCAGAGGACTTAGGTGCTTGTTAGAGTTATCTCTCAAGTCCCGACAACAAGTAATTATATATATTACCAAAATATTTAAATTTTTAATTATAAAAATATTAAATAAAAAATATATAGATATAAAATAAAAAAAATTCTCATTTAGTTTATTTACCATCCAAATTTTTTTAACAAAATTAATGTGCATGTAGCAAGGTACACATGAAAAACAAACACATAACAATTTTTTATTATTAAATTAATTAAACAATAAATATATAAATAATTTAATAAATATATGTTTAGCCTTATAACAAAAGATTATATATCAAATAGCTACAAAATTTACAAACTTTATATAATAAGACATAAATGAAAAGATGATTTTTGTTCTTGCCACTCTCCTACGAGTTATAAAAATACTCTTAATGTTAATATATATATATATATATATATATATTATGGTTATCAATTTTTGAGAATTAAAATTAATTTTTATGAAGATAATATGAAATAATTTTTAAGGCATAAAATATCATATTATTTGATATCATTTATAATTTTTAAAATTTAAAAAATTACTTAAAGTGAGAAGATAATTAAAAAAAGTTATATTTTTTATTTTAATAAAGACTAAATGTTAAAATCAATTAGTAAAAATATTACACAATTATTTAATTCTTATAAATTTTATTAGTGTCATACATCTATGTATTTATTTTTAAATAATAATTTATTTTCTTTTAAATTTAATGAAAAATATTAAACTTTTATTATATTTCAATATTTTCAAATTTTGTATTAATTATTTTTTTAAGAGTTTCCTATAATCATAACATTTTTTTATACTAATAATAATATTAATATTTACTAGTTTATTCATCAATTTAGATATTTTTGAATCTATTTTTTATTTAATAATGCAATTAATTATTTTACATTTATATTAGTAGAAATTTTAATGTATATTAATTTAATTTTTAAAATATCTTAAAAAATTATTATACTTATAGAATTAATTATTTAATATTACTTTAATACAAATTTTTTAAGTTTCTTAATTAAAAATTTTATAAAATTTTTTTGTATATTTTTTTTAAAAAAAGTATACATCATAAAAATAGTTATTTTAGTCCTTATTAATAAAATTTTTTTAGTATTTTTATATTTTTTAACTTATTTATTTAGACTATTCTTTTATATAAATTTACGAGGAGAATGTATCTTTCAAGGACCACTCTTCTATAGAAATTTAACATACATTTAATAAATAAAATAAAATAAAATATTCAAACTAATAATAAATTAAATAATTAAAGATAGACTAGGGAAATACTGTCACTAAACCCATTGCTATATTCTAGATTTAATTAGCTAGAAAAGTTCCGTCGCTAAATCTGTCGCTATATTTTAGATTTAATTAGCTAGGGAAGTTCTGTCTCAAAATCCATCGCTATATTCAGGATGTAATTAGCTAGTAAAATTCTGTCACTAAATCTGTCACTATATTTCAGATGTAATTAGCTAAAAAAATTTTGTCACTAAAATCCATTTATATTCCAGATGTAATTTGCTAGGAAAATTCCATCGCTAAATCCATCGCTATATTCTGGATGTAATTTACTAGAGGAATTCCGTCACTAAATTCAGCGATATGTTTCAGATATAATTAGCTAGAGAAATTGTGTCGCTAAATTTGTCGCTATGTTTAGAATGTAATTAGCTTGGGAAAATCAATCGCTATATTCTAGATTTTATTAGCTCGGGAAATTCCGTCATTAAATCTGTAGCTAAATTTCGTACATTTCGTGAGCAGAATTTGTGCTTTGTAATCTGTCATAAATTCGTTACACATTTTTATTTTAATGAAAAAACATAAATCCCTTGTTATTCTCTAGCTAATCCATCGCGATTTAGATAGGGATTGATCCATTGCTAAAATTCCCTAGCTAAATGAATATTTTCTTGTAGTGGTGACTTGTAGGATCAAAAATGTGGTTTAGGCCTACTGTTATTGTTAATTAAACATATAGAATTTCATATTAAGAAAAATAATAAAGGTTATGATTTTTCACTCTCTGTAAAAATTTTAAATGATTAGATTATTTTAAATCATAAATAACAATTAGTTATTATTTAAATTTGAATTTATTTTTGAAAAAATTTATAGTCGTGATTTAATATATAAATAATTTATGAACTTGATTTTTTATGAATATATTCATTTTATAGGGGGTTTTAAGGATTTGAATTTTAGTTGTTATTATTTAAAAAAGTTTTAAATATATAATTAAATTCATTTATGACTAAAACCCTAGCAGACTTGTGTGTATATATATATATATGTGAGACATATTTGATGATAGCAATCATATTTTATGAAATAAAAAGAAACCATTTCATTTTGAGAAGACAGATCTAAACAAGTATTCAATAAAATCATTCATTATTTCTTTGTGTATGAATACTTATAGAGGGTTGTCATTTTTTAGAAAGGCAGTACCTGTGAAGATCTGAATAAACCATGACGCACACTTTGAAGGCTTGACAAATCGATCTACAAAAGGTAAGTCTCGTTTACCATTCATTCGTGTTTTTATGAATTGCATGTGATCCTTGGTGGGTTAAGGATTAAAAATTATAAATTCCACTGCGTTTATATTTGAAATAGATTAGATATTCTATCTGAAACCCAAATAGTGGTATTAGAGGAACTTGTGTTTTCATAAAAACTGATAATCCCATATTTGATCATATGTATGTGATGTATATGATTCTGGCATAATTCGCATTTTTGAATATATGTGATATTTTGGTTTGTGTGATCAACATAGGTAATAGGTTTTGTTAGAGTATTAATTGATCAAATCCCAAACTTAAAAGGATTAATTAGTATGATCGAAAATCTAAATGAGATATTGACATTAAAGTGTTTAATAGCATGATATAGGATCCTAGCTTTGTCTTAATCAGATTAATACATGGACTAAATTCATAAATCAATTTTGATTTATCAGGGATTGTTTATGGTGGTGCTGAAATAAGCCCTATGTGTAATGAGATTACATAATATGTTGTTTTAATGTGATTTTAATAGCTTTCGGCTTATTTTAAATTTATTGATAAAACTAATAAAAAATGTATTGATGAGATTAATAAATATTTATTGATAAAATCAATGAAAAATTATTGATAAAATTAATAAAAATTTATTGATAAAATCAATGAAAATTTATTAATGAGATTAATGAAAATTTAATGATAATATCAATGAAAATTTATTGATGAGATCAATGAAAATTTAATAATGAGATCAATGAAAATTTATTGATGAAATCAATAAAAAATTATTGATGAGATCAATAGAAATTTAAATTTTTTTTCCTAGGGTACTGCCCCCAACCCCACGAGGGTGGCCCCCATGACTCCATCCACTAACCAGCTAGTGGAACCACCATATTAACTCTACATTACACCTTATAGATTTAATTGTTTTTAAATACACGACTATTATAATTTATTTATTTTAATGCAAATTTTTTAAGTTATATGATAACATTAAAAATTTTGCATGTTATGTTGTTTCACATGGTGCACAATATGACCTTTTTAACAAATGTGTTTGGTAGAGTATTATTTTTTTTTTCTCAAGGGTTGTCATTATTAAATATGGCTAGCATGCCATTTTTGTTTTATTGTAATTTTTTAATTATTGTAATAAAACAAGAGAGAAAATGCAAGCCATTGGAAGTCATGCAATCCAACCATGATGATGAAGGAACTAGGTGTCTATGCGCAAGTTGGTGGTCAAATCAACTTCATGGAGCTGCTAATTACTACATAGGATTAATGACTATTGATCTAAATATTGGCTAGTGGAGATCAATCTAGATTAAGGCCATACTGTGACATATTAATTATATGCATGTATGAGATGTTATGTATGATATTACATGGGTAGGTGATACTAGATAGATAGAAAGACATATAGGTAGATAGGTAGATAGGTAGATAGATAGATAGATAGATTGACAGATAGAAATATAGATATGCATATAGGTAGATAAATATATAGACATATATACATAGATAGAAAAATAGATATATAGATAGACAGATAGATAAGCAAATAGATAGAAATATAGGTAGATATATAGATTAATAGATAGATATAAAGATAGAGAGATAGATAGATAAGAAATAAATTAATAATCAGATATAAAGATATAGAGAATGAAAGAAAGAAAGATAAATAGATATAAAGATAGATAGATAGATAGACAGATAGACAGATATACAGATAGACAGATAAATAGATAGATAAAAAGATAGATTGACACAAAGACACATAAATATATGGATAGAAAGATAGATAGACACATAGACACATAAATATATGGATTGAAAGATAGATAGACACATAGACACATAAATAGATAGATAGATAGACACAAAGACATTAATAAATAGATAGACAGACAGACAAATATTCTAGTATAGTAATAGATAGTTAGAAAGTTTGGTATTTAGATAGAGAGATAGACAGACAAACATATAGATAGATAGATAGTTAGACAATTAGATGGATAGACAAATAGATCGATAGACATATAGGTAGATTCACATAATGACAGAATAATAGATTGAAAGATAGAGAGATAGAAAAATAGGTAGATACACTTATACATAGACAGATAAATAGAGAGATAGATAGACTGATTGATTGATAGATAAATTGATGGTAGTCATATAAACATATAGAGAGACAGATAAATAGGTAGGTAGATACATAGAATGATAATTAGATAGATAGACATATAGATAGAAAGACACATAGACATATAGATTGATAAATAGATAGATAGACAGATGGGCATATATATATATATATATATATATATATATATATATATATATATAAATAGACTGATAGACAAAAGATAGTAAGACAATTAGAAAGGTAGATAGATATAATGGTAGATAGATAGATAGATAAGCACATAGAAATATAAAAATATAAAAGATAGTTAGAAAGATAGATAGATAGTTATACAGAAACACATATAGACAGATAAACTGATAGATAGATCAATAGATAGATATACAATTTGATAGATAAATAGATAGACATAGAGATAGATAGATATACACATAGACACATTGAATAATAGACTAACTGACTAGACTGATAAACTAAAATACATATAGAGAGATAGACAGATGGATAGATAGATAAAAATATAGATAAAAGATAGATAGATAGATAGCCAGATAGACAAATTTATAGATATATATAAATATAGATAGACTGATAGATAGAAATATAGATAGATAGACTAATAAATAGATAGACAGATTGACGTATACACATATAGACAGATAAAATGATAGAAAGATAAAATGATAGAAAGATGCACAAATAGACAGATGTGATAGATAGATAAATAGATAGTAAAATAGAAATATAAACAGATAGATAAATAGTCAGATAGATAAATAGATAGAAAGATAGACAGATAGACAGATATACATATAAATAAATTTATAGACATTTATATAGATAAATAGATAAATAGATTGAATGATAAACAAATAGATAGATAGATACATAGATAAAGATAATTAAGTTAGATAGATATATAGATAGAGAGATAGATAGATTGATATATAGTTAGAGATATAGAATGACTAATAGACAAATAGATAAATTGATAAATAGAGAGATATACAGATAGACATATATATTGATAGTTAGATAGATAGTTAGAAATATAGATAAAGAGATAAATAAATATACATATAGAAAGATTGACAGATAGATAGATCGCTAGAAAGATAGATAGACCTTTTGATAGATAGACATATAGATAGATAGATTGATAGATAGATACACACATAATCAAATAGATAGATAAATAGATAGATAAAAAGATAGACACACACACACACACACAGATAGATTGATAGATAGATAGATAAATAGATAGATATATAGATAGATTGATAGATATATAGATAGACAAATAGAAAGATAAACAAATAGACAAATAGACAAATAGATAGATAGATGGAGAGTTAGATTTAAAGATAGATAAATTGATAGATTGATAAATAATAGATAGATAGAGATAGGTAAATAGACAAATAGAAAAAAAGACAAATAGAGATATTATAGATAGATACATAAATAGACACATAGATTGATACATAGATAGACAAATTTATTGATAAACAGATACATAGATAGATAGATAGAGAGACACGCGAGAGATGGACAAATAAATAAATGGAGATATTGAAAGATAGACTAATAGAGAAATCCATCTATCATGTCTATCTATCTATCTGTCTATCTATATGTCTATCTATCTCTTTATCAAACTATCTAATAATATATTTATTTATCTATATATCTATCTATCTATTTAATTATCTATCTATCTATCAATATATCTATTTGTCTATTTATATGTCTACACTCAATCAATCAATCTATCTATAAGTCTATCAATCTACCTATAAATCCATCTATCTATGTGTCTATCAATTTATCTATCAATTTGTTTATATATAACTCTATTAATCTATCTGTCATTCTATCTATATATATTTTTATTAATCTTTCTATCTATCTATCTATCTATTTATCTTTCTATTTGACTATCTATCTATCCATAAAATAATCTTTCTATCCGTCTATCTATATAACTAACTATCTATCTATCTATCTAACTATCTATTTATCTATTTATCTATCTATCAATTTGTCTATCTATCTATCTGTCTATCTATAGAATTATATTTCAAACTATCTATTTATATATACATCTAACTATCTATCTATCGACTTGTCTGTTAATATGTCTATCTATGTGTCTATCTATCTATCTAACTATCTATATATCTATTTATCGATCTAGCTATCATTAATTCTTTCTATATGTCAAAAAATCAATCAATCAATCAATCAATCAATCTATCTATATGTTAATTAGTCTATCTATTTGTCCATTTATCTAGTTATCTATTTGTCTATCCATTTGTCTATTTATCTATCTAACTTTGTGTCTATCTATCTATATGTTTATCTATTAGTATATCGATCTATTTATCTATATATCTATCTATCTATGAATCTATTTGTCTATCTATAATCTATCTATCTTTCAATCTGTCTGTCATTCAATTTATCTATATATATATATATATCTATATATCTATCAATATATCTATCTGTCTATCTATCTATCTAACTATTTATCTATCTATCTATCTATCTATTGATATATATATATATATATATATATATATATATATATATATATATATATATATATATATATATATATATATATATATACATATATATCTCTCTCTATTTATCTATTTATCATTTTATTTATCTATCTATCTATCTGGCAAATTGTCATCTGTCTATGCTATCTATCTTTCTATTAATCTATCTATCTATCTATCTATTTGTTTATCTATATTTCCATCTATCTCTCTATCTTAATTCTATATATATATATATATATATATATATATATTTGTATATTTATATGTCTATCAATCTTTCTATCTATTTATCTATCTATCTGTATATCTATCTTTTTATCACACTATCATAATTAATTTGTCTATTGATCAATCTATCTATTTGTCTATCTATTTGTCAATCAATCTATCAATCTATCTATATATCAATTTGTCTATCTATTTCTCTATCATTTTGTGTATCCATTTTTTTATCAATCTTTCTATATATCTATTAGTCTATTAATCTATTTATCTATCTATCTATCATCTATCTGTATAACTATTTCTCTATCTTTCTGTTTATCTATCTATCTATCTATTTATCTATCTAATAATTATCTATTTATCTATCTATCTATCTATTAGTCTATCTATCTATCTATCTATCTATTAGTCTATCTTTTTGTCTATCTATCTATTAATCTATCTATCTCGACATGTATTAGTTTATATATCTATCTATCTATATATCTTTATATCTATCTATCTTTTTTTATATAAATATATATATTTATTTGTCAATCAATATATCTATCTTTTTTTGTTTATATCTATCTTTCTATATATCGATTTGTGAATTTTTCTAACTAATTATCTGTCATTAATCAATCAATCAATCTATCTGTCTGTCTATTTGTCTATCTATCTATCTATCTAATAATCTATCTTTCTATCTATCTATCTATTTGTCTATATATTTGTATATCTATATGTCTATCTATCTAGCTATCTATGTTTTTATCTATGTATATGTCTATCAATCAATCACTTTATCTGTCTACCAATCTTCATATCAATAAATCTATCCAATTATCTATCAATTTTTGTATCAATCTATGTATCAATCTATTTATTAAACTATCTATTAATCTATCTATCTATCTGTCTATCTATGGATCTTTCAATCAATCAATCTATCTATCTATTTGCATATCTATTTATCTATATATCTGTCAACTAAACTATTTACATATCTATCTATATACCTCTCTATCTGTCTGTATATTTATCTATCTGTACGTATGTCTATCTATCAATCTATCTATCTATCAATCTGTCACTATGTCTATCTATTTGTCTATAATTATATCTATCTATTTATCTATTTATTTGTATATCTATCTATATATCTATCTATCTTTATATCTATTTTTTAATCTATCTATTTATCTATTTATTTATATATCTATCTATTTGTCAATCTACATTTCTATCTATTTGTCTATCAATCAATTAATCTATCTATCTATCTATTGGTTTAACTTTCTTATTATCTATCTATATGTATATCTATCGATCAAACAATCTTTTTATCGACTAGTATATCAATATGTCTATCTATCTATATATCTATCTATCTATCTATCTATATATCTATTTATCTATCTATTTGTATATTTATCTTTCTATCAATCTATTAATTTTTATATGTTTATCTATCTATCTATCTATTTGTCTATCTATATGTCAATCAATCAATATATCTATTTATCTGTCTGTCTGTATATCTTTCTATCTATCATTCTTTGCATCTTTTTGTCTATCTATCTTTCTATCTATCTATTGGTCTAATAATTTGTCTATCTATATGTTTATCTATCTGTCGAACATTTTCTTTATCTATCTATCTATCTATCCATCTATCAACTATCTATCTATCTGTCTATCTATTAGATATATATCTATCTATCTATCTGTCTCTCTATCTGTGTCTCTATCTATCTATCTATCTATCTATATATCTATTTATCTATCTATCTATTTATATATCTATCTTTTCGTATATAAATTTGTATATAAATTTGTATATATATTTGTCTATCTATATATCTATCTATCTTTCTTTCTTTCTATCTATTTTTGTAGCTATCTATTTGTCTATCTATCTGTGTATCTATTTGTCAAACTTTCTATCTATCTATCTATCTATCTATCTATCTATTTATCTGTCTATCTATCTATCTATCTATTTTTCTATCTATCTAACTATCTTTCTATCTATTTGTCTGTCTGTCTAATAATTTTTTTATCTATCTATCTATCTTTTTGTCTATCTATTTGTATATCAATCAATCATTCTATCTGTCTTTCAATCTGCATATCAATCAATCAATCTAGATGTTTATCAATTTGTATATCAGTCTATCTATCAATCTATCTATCAATCTATATATTAATCTATCTGTCTATCTATCTATCTATCTTTTTGTATATCTATTTGTCTATCTATCTACCAAACTTTTTATTTGTCTATCTATATATCTATTTGACTATCTGTATATATATTTATTTGTATGTATGCCTGTCTATCAATCTATTTGTGTATCTGTCTATCTCTATATCTATCTATCTATCTTCATTATATCTATTTATCTGTCTATGTATTTGCTTACCATTTGTCTATCTATCTATTAATCTATATGTCTATCTATCTATCTATCTATCTGTCATTCTACTTTTCTATATATTTTCCTATCAATCTTTCTATCGATCTATCTATCTATAGGTTTATCTTTCTTATTATCTATCTATATGTCTATCTATCTATCTAACGATCTATCAACTAATCTATTAATATGACTATCTATCTGTCTATCTATCTTTTTATCTATCTATCTTTCTTTCTTTCTATATGTCTATCTATCCTTCTATCTGTCTATCTATTTTTGTATCTACCTGACTATCAATCTATATATTTATCTATTTATCTATCTATATATCTATCTATATGTTTGCCTATCAATCTATCTATCTACTTGTCTATCTTTCTGCCTATCTATTTGTCTCACTAGAAGAAAAAGCTCAAATTGCTTGTGAAATTTCCATAGCTTTATGGGCTCTTCCATCGCTAAAATATAATAACGATGGATTAATGACGGATTAATGACGTAAATTATTTCAAGCTAAAGTGTTCGTCATAAAATATTTACGAGAAAAAATATTTTCTAGCAAATTTTTTAATTACGGAAATTCCCTAGTTTATTATATTATTTCCCTTCCTATTTTTAATCATAATTAAGAATAGTAATTAATATTTTTCCATGGAATATGTACAACAAAATCCCTATCTATTTTCATTCCAAAACTATTTTCACAATTTTATTTTTTTATAAAAAATTTTATTACTTATTTTAAAATGTTATATTAAATTGAATAAAAAATATATATTATAAACCATTTTTTATAATTAATAAAACCCAAAAATACTTCAAAAATTATTATGCATCAATAATTTATAGTTAAAACAAAAATATAACAATGGTATATATTCTTTTAAAACAAAATCATCATCTTTATCATTAGCAGATGCATTTGTGTTAGGCTCTCATGTGTGGTTTCTCTACTAGGACTCTGTGTGCTATCTATCTCATCAAGGTTGCTAACTATAACTCAATATAGGACATCTACTATTGTATTTCATCTGGGACTGCTCAGAAAAATTTTTATGAACTTCCTCGACAACATTATTATCAACATTGAAATCACGAATTAAAGCCACAATATAATAAACTGATGAAAGGCACACTCTAAACACATAACAAAAGCAAACACATGTGAAGGAAAATATTACTTAATGTTTAGATGGGCTGGTTGACCAGATCCAGCAGCCTAAGCATCTACAACTATAGGTGTCAAATAGATCGGGCCGGCCCGATCCTGGCTCGGGCCCAGCATGGTACAGATGTGCCTAGGTCGACATGACATGCTATAATATCATGCCAAGGCCCATTCTGGGCACAACCTAGGCACTAATTGTGTCGTGTCGGGCCGAGGGATTAGGCCTACATGTTGTGCCAAGCATGACACCAATAACCATGCACTGAGCATGGTCATTATGGGAGGGATGATGAGCTGACACCAGATGGGTGAGGCTTGGCGAGGCTCGACGAGCGAGGGTGTCGTGTGCCAAAACCCTAATTTTTTTTTAAAAATTGCAACCCATATTTGAACTAGCCGACCCAAACCAAGTCGAACCAACCCAAACCTAGGCAGATTTTAGGCCATGGGCCCGTGCTGTGCCTAGCACAGCATGCTAACCTGATTGTGCCCAAAAACCCTAGATCGGGCCAACACGGCCAGACCTTTTTTGACACCTCTTTCCACAACAAATTTATCTTTCAATTTCAAGCACTTTATCATTACCTTTTCATTCTTTTTAGGGGTTGCATATACAAAAGATTAATTATCATCGAGAATGTTCTAGTCCTTAATCAATGCTTCGTCTACAAATGCAACTTTGGGCTTGCATTTTTTACTAAGAAGATGAAGTAGAATTATGAAACAAAAAACAAGAGAGAAAACTAATCAACAAAATTACAAACCAAAAAACTAATTAAATAATATATTGTATAAGAAGAAGTAATTAGAAACAAATACAAAAATAAGAACCAGCATTCAATGAAAAATTGATTCATGCAGTATTTTTCGGAGATGGGTTCGCAGGTCTGAGTCCAACACCATGTTCTTTCCTTTAGTATTAAGTATCAAGACACTCGTTGGAGCCTCCAAGCATCTGGCTCTGACCCCAATAGCTGACTCTATTTATAATTCCGAGATACCACACTTGTGTGTCCAATGTTTCCCTAACGAAGATGAATATTTATTCACCATATCCAACAACTCAAACCTAGCAAAATGAGATGATGCCATCAATTAAATAGATACATAAAATGATACACAACCCAATTATCAACTTATTTTTTTTAAATAAGAATACTAACACATGGAAATAATAGACACCCAATGTAAGGTGAAATACAAAGGGAAGCAGCAAAATTAAATGAGAATCAGTTGGGCGAACAAATGGAGCAAAATGGAAGAAAGAGAAGGGAGCTTTGCCGGTCCATCATGCACCCTTGTTGGAGCAGTTGAGCAACCAACACCAGCATCCACTACAAAAAAAGCTAAATAACTAGGAAAAATAACCATAAGAAAAGCAAAACAAAGAGAGATGACACAGCGAGTGCACCTCCTATGAATAACCTTGCATGTATCATTCCAAACGAGCACTTTTTGAAGGCAGCACTATGACACCCCATCCAATGGGCTCCTATTCCATTCCATCATCTAATATAATGTGTAATAAAATAAAATTTTCTCAATGTACCAAACATTTTTTTTTCATTTTATTTGCTCAGTATAATTAAAATACATAGTCTATTATTCAAGCCACAACCAGATTCTCTTCACATGTGTGATCTCGCATATGGATCTGTCATCTATCTTGGACCTGTTCCTGAAAGAGCTCCCACAACGGAGTGAGCAAAGCTCAGTAGAAGTTAACTTTTACAAGGCTACTCCCTTTCTAATTGCATGTAAAACATCATGGATATATATCAATACTCACTCAAGTATAATGTTTACATGAATGCAATTATGGATGAAATATTTATATGCCCATATTCCTGAGTCCCATTGACTCCCTCATACATGCCGAAGCCAAGTGTGACATATTATATATATATATATAGGTATATATATATATATATATATATATATATATATATATATATATATATATATATATACATACATATAAACATATATATCTATAAAAATATTAATTTTTTGAAATTATTCCAAAAAATATGGACCTCCTCCGAAAAACATATTGGAAATTTCTCCGAACAAAATATACTTTTCTTAGATTTACTCCGAGAAATATGGACCTCCACCAAAAAATATATTGGATATTTTTTGACAAAATATTGTTTCTTTGAATATTTTCAAAAAACCACCATGTAACTCAGCTTAGACGTTGTCTCAATTTGAATTTGCAAATTTATATTAGTCATGCTCTAGAAAAATATCACGTAACTCAATATGGGCATTATCCTAATCTGATTTCGCCAAATACAATTCATATACCTATATATATGTATATAATGCACCCACTCATTTATATGGAATGTTTCTGTGCATATGAAATATAATTATGTCATTTATGATTAAATCATATTTCAGACACAACTATAACAATGCAAACTCAATTCACCTACGCTAAATTTTACTAAACAAAATACAGAAACTTTTCATCAATTTACCATTTTCAATGATATTTTTAATAATTCGAATTGAAATAATATAAAACATGATTATTTATGGGCTTTAAATAGAAAGAAATTCTGATAGGAGAAAACCACTACTTTATGTAAAATTTCATGGAAACTTTATAAATTTCATATCAAACTGAAGATCTTGTCGGGCAGAGTAATTTTAGTTCTTGGACTATTCTATTCCAAGTCCATAATAATCTATTACGATCAAAATAAAATGAATGAATTATTTATATTTTTTCCCTTTGCACAGTGATATATATATCTCTCTCTCTCCAGAAGTATATTTCTATTTTTCTTTCCTCGTCAAGCATCATTCCGTTTTCTAGATTCCTGACATTTATTTTATTTTATTTTTTTAAAAAAACTATTAGTATTATAAATTTTTTTAATTCTTTTTACACATGATCGTGCAAGGTGCAGCCACGTGATGACGTCGTCATGGGGTCTTCTGTTTCTATTTTATTTTTATGTATTAATTTATTTATTTATTCCAATAATTATTTAAATATATAAAAAATAAATAAATTTTGACATCCTCAAAATTTGATGACATTTGTCACTGTAGCTATATTTTCTAAACTGAATTGAATAATGAAATCCATTTTATCATCAGTGTTCTAAAATTTTTAGCTTATTTTTTATTGCAAAATTACTACTTTGCCCATTTTTTTCTAGAAACAAAATCATATTATTTATTTTTCATTTTTTTTTGGGATTTCACAAGCACCGTGGTCATTACATGTATTAGATTCTAGCCCTGTCGCTTCTTCCTAATATACAACTCGTATCTCAAGCACTTCCTACTCCATCATAAACATGTAGTGAGCAATTAATCTCCCTCTCTCTCTCTCCATCATAAACAATCGAGATTAGCATCAATCAAGAGTTTTCATAGAGCAACAACAATCCAACAACACATCCTCCTCCACAAGTTCATGTGATAAATAGAAAATAAAAAACTATGCTAGATATAAATAAATTAAATATAATATTTTTCATTAGTCACTTAACTTTTAACATTTACTGTAGTAGTCAAATAGTGATGGAACCACGAAAGAAGTGGCCACTTTCATAACAACAATATAGTTTTTACTCACTTGATTCTACATGGAAAATCACTCTCTTTGATACCTATAAAAAAAGAATACAACGAACACAATTCACATGTTGCACACACTGCACCATGGCTGCATCAAACATACACATAGTGCACGTCCAATACATGGAGAACATATGCACGTTCACTGCACCACGCACACACTGTGCACTTCCAGGTAGTTATGCACCATGGCTGTGTTTCCATGGCACCACATCTCATGGCATCGTTGCCAGCTGGACCATGCACCCACTAACACTAAGCCACATGCTGGAAAATAGTTAGAACATTCTTAACCATATTTTTTTTCTTTCCTTCATTTGCAAAGTACATATTTTTTTTTGCCATTTATTCAAGAAGGATAATAGTAGTATCAAAGGTTCTGATTGTGATGGAGTTGAATCGGCATTTTTGTATCCCATGATGGTTCAATTTTCCATGGTCATATAATGACCATGGAAGAGAGACTGATTATCAAAAAATAAATCATTAGTAAAATACAATTAATGGGAACAAAAATAATTTTTAAAAGCAATACTTGTTTATTTTATGAACATTCTACAGTTTTTTACTCATCACATTTGCAATGGGATAAGAATAAATCAACATTCTATGATTATTATTCCTTTTAAGATGTGACATTAAAAAAGAAGGTATCATCCTCAAAACTAGCTGCTACTTAAAAAAATAGGCTTTTACTAGTTAAATGGAATCACGAATATTTGGCTTACCAGCAAGAAATACAGCAGCACATTTGCAATGTCTTTCATATCTTTATCAAGAAGAGTATTTCTTGTTTTTAAATCCTTGTGAATAATTGCATGAACATGGACCATATGAATAAACTCAATCATTGAAAAGGAAAATAATATCATTTCTCTAACAACATATGCTTGAAAAATAAATCAAACACTAATAAGAACTTTAAAAAACATCTTTTTGTAGCATCTTCTGCAATCTCGAGCGGCTTGATCCAATTAATACTTTGTCCATTTGTGAACTGGCCTATCAATGTTACATGCATTAATGACTACCTCAGTTGATATCGATTGAATTTTATATAAGATTTTAGTTACCAAAAATATGCTCCTTCAATGTTCCATTATGCATGAACTCATAAACAAGCATATTGCTTCCCTCTTGACAATATCCAATGAATTGCACTAAGTTTATGTGATGTATTCTTGAAAGTAAAGGCATCTATAAAAGATATTTTAATGGTCCAAACAACAATTAGCAGCTACAATTTTTTATTAATAAGAAAGAAGACATTTTTGCAATGTGCGTTAATCTAGTAGTTGTCACGGATAAAAAAATAAAATGCGTGATTATGTTTTTTTTTGTTGAGATATATCTCTAGTTTGTATATAGTTCAGTCAATGATCTACTCATAGTGTTTGGGGTGCTCCAATCTCATGGGTTATATTTAATCCTAAATCATGGTTACTAAAGTCATATTATTTCATTTTTACTTTCTAACGTGATATCATAGCCCTTGACCATTAGAACTTTAAAAAAATAAAAAAAAGAATACTTTTTCTTAGAGAAAGAAACAGTGAAATGTTGGTTAAGAAGACTCATTGTTCAACTTGTTGTTTGAACCATAAAAGAGCCTAAGGGTGAAAGCTATAAAAAACAAGAGAATTATCAAAGATATAAACTTATTCCATGGAAGATTTGCTAAGGAAAATATTATGAAATTTGAGAGCAAGAAAAATCATAATTCATATTCTATTTTTATCATTTATTATAAATTAAAGTAGAATGACACATAAACATTAATTCCATGAACACATGAAATTCATCCATTATATGCATGAAAATGAATAGAAATAGTACATTAATTTGCATAAAACATTTAAAATATTATCATGATGATTTCTTCATCAGTTGGATTGGGATGATGATATTAGACTTATTCGTCTCCACGATGCACCATTCATGACCATCTAATCCAACATAAAATGTGCCTTTTCCAAATGGAACATGATGTTGAGCTCACACTGACCATTATGAAATCACAAATCAACAAAAACTTAGTTAAATTACTTCACGTGAAGAATTGAAAGATGAGGCAGATAAGTTCATCATGTTGTAGTTCGACCCTACCACATTCTCAAAATGATGATCCATTTTTTTGACCAAAAGATGTATGAATTCTAAAATTCCAAGCTCATTCTTCAACATGTATGATTCTAGTCACTAATATAATTGCTCATTTAATAGCCAATTAAATGAGCAACAAAGATCTAAGTTGAGTATTTTTAGCCTACTATATCAATGTGAGCAAACAAACTCTCTCAGATATTAGTTTTACCTAACTTAATTTCCAATTAAAATAATAAATATTTTGGCTTAACCGAAAATATTATCTCTAACACAAGCACAATAAAGAGTCAAAACTTCCATCATTTGTAAACTCTTTTGAATCATACACCAAAAAATATATGATTTTCTTTTAATTAAATTGTTCTAGAATAAATTAGTGTAGTGAATACACAATCCTTGGTTAAAATAAAAGTTTCCTAATGAAACTAATGATGAAAAAATTGGTGCAGTGAATACACAAGCAATAATAATCATCTATTATAATTTGAAGCTATACTTGCATTCAATCAATACACTCTTACTTTTAACAACAATTGTGTTAATCATCTATGTGTAAGTGTGTATTTTAAAAAAATCATAAGAATTTACCTTGGACAATTAATTTGGCTAACTCTCACTCAAGTAGTTTTCATACATGATTAACACTAATGTTATTTATTTTGGCTTAAAAATCAGAAGGATTTGCCTTAGTATATCTTTGAGTGTGTGTATTTGTTTGGTGTATTCAATCTATACACACTCACACTTAGTAGTCTTAAATTTTTCTTCTACCATAATATTACAAAAATATTTATTAATTTACTATTATTAGATATGAAAGCGTGTCTTTGCAAGTTAAAAGTAAGTTTTTAAAAAACTAGCTTAAATATCATTTTAAGTTGCTAGTAATAATATCTTTATGTAACACTCAAAAGAAATTCATTTCTAATTATTTCTAGATGGCATTTTGCCAAAATTTAGCTTAGCACAAAATATATTAAGTCTATCATTATTTTAAATTATTATCATTTGACTCTTTATGAAACACTCATAACCAATTGACTATTGATTCATATGGATGCACATACATAGTTAATAAAAATTAAATTTTAATTATTAATGGATTTCACTTTTAGTTAATCATTTTAACTTTTGACTATAATCTAAATAGCTAAGTCGAATTTCTAATTTTAATGAATTTTGTCACACTTATACATGATATATTGTGGCTATAATCAGCATCATATATTTATAATTGTCATGAAGGCTAACTTTTAAATAGTTTTTAATATTCAACTTAATTAAATCACTTAAAAGTTAGATCACTAATGAAGATAGATATGTTAAGGATCTATTAAAAAAATCAAACTATTAATACAAAATAGGCCTAGTTAAATTATGAATTTCTAGTTACTTGACTTTTTTAGGATATTATACTTAAGACTGCCAATAGTTGGGTATATCTAGTTTAATTGGTTTTAATTTTGGATTCATTTGTTTTAATTTAAAAATAGTAATATATAATTATTATTTGAATTCTATATATTTTAATTTTTAGTTATTAAAAATTTTTAGTTTTCTATTCTTTTTACAGTTGAGAAGCATGATAGACCAGAATATCATTATCAAATAATTATTCACAATCAATTTTAAATAAAACTATGTATAGAAATAAAGAAAATTCCTATTTTAATAATATTATTTGGGGGCTACGTCTATCAAATTGTTCATGAAGAAAAAATAATAATGACATAAATTTTCAGAGACAATCAAAACAAAAACCATAAACATTGTGTTTTTATTCTTTTATTATAGAAGCAGGAAATAATAAGCAGACTTTTTTACAGGACAAAGATATGATAAAACTTGAATTTAAAAAATTATAGTACCTTACTCTTCAACTAGTCTTTTTATTCTTTTTATCATCCTATTTTACTATTAAAATAGGATGAATTTCTTTTAATATTAAAAATTACAATACCTATATTAATCTTTTACTAATAAACAATTATAGTACCTTGCTCTTCATTTTTTTTATTTGAAATACATAAAACCGTAAAATATTAATCATTAAAAGAACAAAGTTTACACTACCCAATTGTTGTTTCACGCATGGTGGAGAGTCAAAATTATATAAGTAATGTGAAAATAGAAGAAAGAAGAAGAAAACTTGGGGGAAAATGAAAAAAAGCATAAAAACTAATTAATCTTTATAAACCAAACTCTACCAGAGAAAATAAAATTGAGAGAAAGAGAGAGAAATGTAATTAGTATTCTGAAGGAGAAGAACATTGATAATTTTACCTGGTTATAAGAAGAGATAGACTTGTAAATTACTCTCGTTTTTCTTCTCCTCTCTTTGCAAATATAAGAAATATAGATTTAGTGCTTGAATGCCCTAGCATTTGTATATTTCAAGGAAACTAAAATTAAAAAAAATGGTTATAAATATAAAAAAAAGAGAAAAATAAAAAAGTAAAATAAAATTATAAAAATTTATTTATTTAAATTTAATATATGAAATAAATTTTTATTTAACCATAAATGAAATTATTTCATAAAAAAATAAATTTATGGTTAATAGTTTATGAAATTTTAATGGTTATTTTTTGTAATATTATTTATAAATTAATGAAATGAATTTCTAAAATAAAAATAATTATTAATGATTATAAAAATGAAGAAAAAATAATAATAATACTAATAACCATGAAAACTAATAATTGATAATCAAATTTTCATATTATTTGATTTATTAAAAAACATATTATTTAATATAACTATGAATAAATTATATAAATGTATATCCATACAAAATTTATGACATTTCATATTATTTATAATATATGGATAAATTTATAATATATGGATAAATTATAATATATGGATAAATTTATAATATATGGATAAATTTATAATATTATTTCATAAATAAAAAAAATAATATGATATTATAAAATAGTATTTCATATATATATATATATATATATATATATAATTGGTTATAAATTTTTAAGAATACATATTATTTTTTATGAATATAATATGAAATAAATTTAAAGGCATAAACCATATTATTTGATATAATTTATAATTTATAAAATTCCAAAAATTACTTAAAGTAAGAAGATCATTAAAGTGAGAGAAAGAGAGAGAGAGGGAGGAGAGAGAGGGAGGAGAGAGAGAGAGAGAGAGAGGGAGGAGAGAGAGAGACAAGAAGAGAGAGAGAGGGAGAGGAAGAGAGTGGTGGGGAGAGGGAGGAAGAGAAAGGGGGAGAGAGGGAGGAGAGAGGAGGGGGAGAGAGGGGGGAGAGAGGGGGGAGAGAGGGGGAAAGAGGGGGGAGAGAGGGGGAAAGGGGGGAGAGAGAGAAAGAAAGAGAGAGAGATGGAGGAGGGGGAGAGAGAGAGGGAGAGAGAGAGAGAGAGAGAGAGAGGAGGGGGAGAGAGAGGGAGAGAGAGGGGGAGAGAGAGAGAGAGAGGGAGGAGGGAGAGAGAGGGAGAGAGCGGGAGAGAGAGGGGGAGAGAGAGAGGAAGGGATAGAGAGAGAGAGAGAGAAAGATAGCAAGCAAGAAAGAAAAGAGCAAAGAAAATAGCTAGAGAAAGAGAGAGTGGCATTGAAAGAATGAGAGGGAGAGAGTGTGACACAGACAGAATGAGAGAGAGAGAGAGAGAGACAGAGAGTGTAGTGTTTGTGTGAAGAATTACATAAAAGAAAGTAAAAATTGGCTTTTCTACAAACCTATCATATATTATATCTTTTTTCATACAGAGGCTCATATATAAGCCTGATATATCATTTGCTATGTGATTACATATTATTGATATTATATCTTTTTCCTTTTAATTTCATTACTGCGACAAATTATTATTATCCCATTTATACTTGACAGATGGCACAAAACTTCACTATCAACATAAATAAGAATTGCGAAGGTTATTTAAATCTAAGAAAATATCTCTAAAAACTCTTAGAGGAAAACTTGGAAGACAAGGCATGAGCCAGGCTTGGACATCAAAGTTCGCACCTTGCCTCCCTACAACCAGAACTCTCTCTCGGTCCCAAGGCTTATAAAAGGGATGCTTTGCTCCACCACCCCCGGCAACACCATACTCTCGTGTAGCTTTCTTAGAATATTTATTCTCCTCTCCGTGTGCTTGCATCAATGATTTTGATCGCTTAGCTTCATTGTATCCGTCCATCAACCTTGTAGCTTCTACTACCATATTGTTCCTCTCTTGGTTCGAAGCAAACATCGTCACTTCATTGTATGAGTCAATATAACTATAGAATAGTTCATCATCATACACATCCATAGCAGGAAACAATTCAAATTGGAGGAACAAATTCATGCAATTCCAACCACTAGTGGTTCTTGCACATTGGTGAATCAAAAAATCTTACCTTTTCTTTGCTCTTGTGGCTAGATCTAATGGGGTATCCGTCCAACCACTAGCATTACCATGACCATCCTTGGAGCTTTTGGTGAAATTTGTAAACCAGGTCTAAAGGGAGAATATACATAAGCTGGGTAAGATATGAATTTAGAAAAAACAAACACCAGAATCAAAACACACAATCCTGCATTAAGATAATTGATGAACAATAGAAAGGATAGAAAGCATACCAAAAATCAATAAGAATCTCACGGCTGAAAAAAATCTTTCTTACTCTAATATTAGTATATGATGTATACGTGTCAAAGAGAGTGGCAGAGGAGCTAGTTAGGGTTGTCTTGCTCTCTGGACAACAAGATGAGTGTTTTTGCAATTTTAAAAAATAACAAAATATTTTAATTTTTAATTATCAAAACATTAATTAAACAATAATTATATAAAAAACATAAAGACTCATTTTTTTTAATTATCAAAATATTATCAACAATAATCTGTCAATATGTTTATCTGAGTATCTATATATTAATCTATTTGGCTATCAATCTATCTATTTATTTATCTATCTATATGAAAATCTATCTATATACCTATCTATCTATTTGTCAATCTATGTATCTATATATCTATTTATCTATCTCTATATCTCCCCATCATTAGATTTACATATCTGTATATCCATATCTCTTTCTATTTGTTTATCATATATCTATCTATCAATTTATCAATATATCTATCTATTTATCTATTTGTCAATTTTCTATCTATATATCTTTTTATCTATCTATAAGTCTATTAGTCTATCTATCTATTAGAATATCTATCTATCTGTCTGTCTATCTATTTATATATATGATTCTATAAATCTATGTATATGTCTATTAATCAATATGTCTATCAAATTATATTTATATCTATCTATCTATATGTCAACCTATGTATCTATCTCTTTATTTTTATATCTATCTATATATATATATATCTGTCTGTCTATCAATCTATCTGTATATCTCTCTATCTACCTATCTATCTATCTATCTTAGTGTATATCTATCTATCCATCTTTCTATCTATTTTTTTACTTGCATATCTATCTATGTATCTTTCTATCAATCAATCAATCAATCAAGCTATCTATGTGTATATCTAGTTATCTAACTATCTGGCTATCTATCAATATGTTTATCTAACTATATATCTATCTATTTATTTGTATATCTATTTATTTCTTTATTTATTGATCTATCTATTTATCAATCTATATATTTTACTTTCTACCTATATGCCTATCTGTCTATCATTATATCAATCTATCTATCTATTTATTTATCTATCTATTTGACTTTCTATCTCTATTTCAATCTATTTGTCTATCTGTCTATCTATCTATCTATAAATCTTTCCATCTATCTATCTATTAATGTATGAATCTATCTATACATCTTTGTGTCTATCTGATATTTTTCTATTTATCTATTTCTATATGTGTCTATTTATTTATTTATTTATCTATCTATCTATCTATTTATCTATCTATCTAACTATTTGTTTATGTGTCTATTTGTCTATTTATCTAATTATCTATTCATCAATTTGTATATTAGTCTATAAGTGTATCTGTCTATCTGTGAATCTATATATCAGTCTATGTATCTTTGTGTCTATGTGTCTATCTGTCTTTCTATCTTTGTATCTATTATTCTATGTGTCTATGTGTCTACATGTCTATCTATCTCTCTATCTATCTATCTTTTTATCTATCTATCTATCTGTCTATCCATCTTATAATCTATTTGTCTAACTATCTATCTATCTAATTATATATTTGTCTATTATTCTATCTATTTATATGTATATCTATCTATCTATATTTCTATTTATTTGTCTATCTATTTGGCTATAAATCTATCTGGCTAGTTTTCTACTTGTTTATATGTCTATCTATCTATAGATCTATATATATATCTATCTAATTATCTATCTAACTATCTAACTATTTATCATTCTATCTATCTATCTATTATCTATCTATCTAACTATCAATCTATCAAACTATCAAACTATCTTTCTTTCTATCTACCTAATATTCAATCTAGCTCTCTGTCTATTTATATATCAATATATATATATATATATATATATATCTATCTATATTTTTTTGTCTATCTATCTATTATTTCAGATATCTGACTATCTAGCTAGCTATCTATCTCTCTATCTCTCTATCTGCCTGTATGTGTATATATATATATATATATATATATCTATTTATATATCTAACTATCTATCTATCTAACTATCTTTCTATTTATTTGTCTTTTATTCTATCTATCTATATATGATTCTATTTATCTATCTGTCTGTCTATTTGTCTATCTATCTTTCTAAATTTCTATTTGCTTATATATCTATGTATCTTTCTATCTATTTATCTATTCATATGTCTATCTACAAATATGTCTATCTTTCAATTTATCTATCTATCTAGGTGTCTTTCTATTTATTGGTGTCCCTGGATATTTATATATCTATCTATTTGTATATTTATCAATGCATATATCTATTTATCTCTCTATTTATTGATCTATTTATTTATAAATATTTATATCTATATTTCTATCTATAGGTCTAACTATCTATTTGTCTCTCTACCAATCTATCAGAGTATTTATATATTAGTCTATATTTTTATATCTCTATCAATATATATAATTATATCTCTCTATGAATTTCTATATCTATCTATTAATCTATCTAACTATTTTTCTATCTATGTATAAGTCTATCTATTTATCAATCAATTTGTCTATCTATCTATCTATGTATCTATTTTTTTATCTGCCTATCTATCTATATCTCAATTTGTCTATATTGCTATTTGCCTATTTTTTTATCTCCATCTATCTATTATTTCTCATTCTTTCAATCTATTTATCGATCTATCTATCTTTCTAACTATATATCTATCTTTCTTTCTTTATATCAATCTATCAATTTATCTATTTACCTATCTATCTATCTAAATGTCTATATATTTGTATGTCAAGTTGTTCATCTATCTATTTTTCTCTGTCTATTTATCTAAATGTCTATTTATTTGTCTGTATGTCTGTCTATCTATCTGTCTAAGTATCTATCTATCTAACTATTAATTTGTCTATCTATCTATTTATGTATGTATGTATCTGTCTGTCTATTTGTCTTTCTATATATCTATATGTCTATCTATTTATATATATTTTTTCAGTCTATTTGCTTATCTAATTATCTATGAATGTATTTAAATATCTATCTAACTAGATATCTATTTATTTATATATCTATCTCTCTAACTATCTACCTATCTACCATTTATTTGTCTATTTGTCTATCTATCTATCTGTCTATCTCATTATTTATCTATCTATCTATCTGTCTATCTCATTATTTATCTATCTATCTATTTTATTATTTAATAGTTTATCGGTCAAACTTTATATTTTTCTATTTATCTTTTTTACTAGCTATTTATCAATAAATCTATCTGTCTGCCTATCTATTTAATTGCTTATCTACATATTTATCTATTTTCTAATTATTTATCTATTTTATTTGTCTATCAATTTATCTATATATCTATTTGTCTACATGTCTAGCTATCTATCTATCTATTTATCTATATATCTCTGAATATATCTATAATTCTATCATTTTATCTATCTATCAATATGTTTATATAACTATTTATCAATCTATCTGTCTATCTAAAAAAAAAATCTATCTGTCTATCTACCTATCTGGTAGTCTATCAATCTATATATATTTCTAATTGTCTATCTCTCTATCTATCAATATATTTATGTATCTATTGGTAGATCTATCTTTCTGTCTATCTTTATATCTACTCTCTATTGATCTAATTATCTATCTATATATTTGCCTATCGATTTGTCTATTTTCCTATGTATCTATCTGTCTATCTTTCTATCTATTTATCTATTTATCTAGTTATTTACTATCTATTTATCTATCTATATATTTATCTGTCAAGTTGTCAATTTATCTATTTGTATATGTGTCTATTTATTTATCTATCTATCTTTCTTTATATCTATTTATCTATCTATCTATTTCTCTATATGTTTATGTGTCTATATGTCTATTTATCTATTTCTAAATTTGTCTATATATCTTTAGTCTATAATTGTATTTGTCTATCTATGAATCTATCTATTCGTCTATGCATCCTAGTATTTATATCTTTATATATCAATCTATCTATCTATCTATTTGTCTATGTGTCTATGTGTCTACATGTTTATCTATCTATATATCTATCTTTCTATCTCTCTATCTATCTAACTATTTATATGTCTATCTATCTATGTGTCTATCTCTCTAGCTATCTATTAGTTTATCAGTCTATTTATTTATCTATTTATCTATCTATTTATCTTTTTATTTGTATGTCTGTCTATTTGTCTATATATATATATATATTAAGTTTGTTTTATTATTAATAACCCTCTCTTTTGGCCGAGGAATACCATTTTTACAACCTACATCTACCCTTTGCCCTCTTACACCCATCTTAAACCTTAAACCTACAAGCTAACATATTGGGTCTTAAATATCTTTATCAAATATAGAATTTATTCATTTTATAAATTAGATTTCAACTAGAATAAGCTGGAGCTTTGGCTTGCTTTGTTTTGCTTTGTCTGGACACTTGATTGGCCTCTATTTTCGGCCCATCTTTTCTTTTATTTATTTATTTATTTTATTTATTGTCCGGCCCCTTGTGTTTCTATGATCCACGTTTCCTGTGCTCATCATTTGACTTCCCGTCTTTCCCGTGTCCCGACTCCTATTGTTCGCATCGTTCCCGTGTGTTCATCGACCATCCTCCTTCTTTTTTCACACTCCAGTGGTCAAGAATTCCATTCACTCTCATTTCCTTTGCCGTGCCTTTTTTATTAGAAATGTTCTGGCTTTTTCAGCTTTTCACGAGCTGCAGCAGAGCCTAAAATTTTTTCTGCATAACTCAAACTCAATAAACTATGAGTAAATTCACTTAATAAACCAGACCCTATCAGATAAATCCATCATTAAACACCCCTCCGAACCAGGGTGATGTATGTGTTATATGGATCCACTGCAAGTCTGCTAATCACCCACAGGGCCAGGTGAATCATCAGAGAATGTAATTTGTTTATCTGCTACTAGAAACATCCAACTCGGGAAGTAGCAAGCAAACCATTGACAAATCAACTTATAATTATGTGTTCTTTTCGAGATCACTATATATATAATCTGCAATTTCACAAAAAACAGAAGCAACCAAAAACACAAAAGGAAGCAACAAGGAACAGCAGCAAAAATACAAAATTAACAAGGAACAGCAACAAGGAACAGTAGCAAAAACACAAAAGGAACAATAGCCACAAGCAACAATACCTTGCCCTATTACCTTCGCTGCTAAATTAACACAAGTAAAATACAAAAAACTGCAAAATACAAAAATTAACCATACAAAAGGAACAACAGCCACAAAAGGAACAACAGCAGCAAAAACACAAGCAAAATATAGAAAATAGCAACATTTAGCAGTTTATTAGCAAAATTAACCATACAAAAAATAGCACATTCCAAAATTCCAGCAGCTACTGGATTTTCTGGTTGTTTATACAATTAACTTCGCTGCTAAGAAAAAAGAAGCTACAATAAAATATGCTATCAACCATTATCTTACCTTGTCCTATTACCTTTGCCTCCATAATGTACATACCTGTTAACCTACAGAGACAGAAATTCCCCTGCACAGAAGCTACCACAATACCATAACAGTTAACAGCTTATATTCTTATAATTCTCATATTCTATTTTTTCTATTAATACTACCCTTCCTGAATCTTAAATAAGGGAAGGCCTTCCTGTCTAATTTTGCTATTCCTTTTAGTTTTTCTGGCATCAAAACCTCATCAAATTCATGTTCTCCTCTTATCGAACCTAATCTTGCAAGGCTATCCGCCAAAGTATTGGCTTCTCTATATATATGTAAGATTGATGCATTAAGTAGTTTAATGAGGTTCAAAATAATTTCTATTTCTTCCTCATACCTCCAAAGAATTATTTTTCCACTTACTAAATCTACCAAAAGCATGGAGTCTACTTGAATTTGTATATTTTTAAATCTAATTGTATACAGACATTTAATCTTATATTCAAAGCTTTTATCTCCGAGTGGAGAGCTGAGAATGCTTCTGTAGCCGATGTAAATACTTTTATCACATACCCGTTTGAATCCCTTATTACCCCCCCCCCCCCTCCACCTGCTATACCAGTGTCCCTATTGAAGCTACCATCCGTGTTTAGTGATATTTTACCTTCCGGAGGCCTATTCCAACTTATACTTTTTACCCATCCTTGTTTCGTATTTGTGATAGTGAGGCCCCAGAACATTCCAGCTACCTTATTTAAACAAGAACCATCAACCTTTATAGGGTTTATACTTGATATATTCCTGAATTCTTTAATAATATCGTTTATAATTTCATTTGAATTCATTCTTATACCCTCAAATTTACTCTTATTACGAGCTTTCCATAGGCACCATATTACTATATGAGGTAGATTCTGAGTGAGTCAATTTTTGATATAACTGCTAGAGTTTATATTCTCCCAATTCTTAATTCTATCAATTATTCTATCCTCTTTTTTACTGATTTGTATCAGGTCTCCTAATTCCCTCCAGACTGCTGCAGCGATTCTTCCACTTGAGAATAGATGATCCATTTATTCTTCTTCTGCAAAGCAACATTCACATCTGGAGGCCATTTTAACACATTTTCTTTTCACATTAGTATCCACAGGCAGTGCATTTACCAAAACTTTCCATGCCAGCGAGCACATTTTCTGTGGATTACATGCTTTCCAGGCCCATTTAAATAAAGATCGCATGGGTTTTTCCTTCTTATCAATTATTTTGCTGACTTTAACGTAAAATTACCTTATGGATTAAGGGTCCATTTCCATCCCGATTTTTTCAGTAATGAATGGGCATCTACTATTTCCTTTTGTTTTCTAATGATTTCCAGTTATTTGATTTCTGCTTAATGTGATTGTGTTCTTGTTCTAGATATTTTGCTCGCATATATTTTGCCCAGAGGGAGTCATTTTCTTTTATCCTCCACCAACATTTGCAGTCCCAGGCAGCCGCCATGTCCTGTAAATTTATGATGCCTAACCCCGCTTCCACTTTTGGATAACAGATGTCTTTCCAATTTTTCCAGTGAATTTTCTGCTTTCCATTTTTTACCCTATAGAAAATTTGTCATTTCCATTTCTAGTTTATTTGTGAATTTCTTAGGTGGGTGTATGACTAATATAATATGTACCAGTGTACTTTGAAGAACATGGGAGATTAATGTAATCCTCCCACCGAATCCTAATAGATCTACTTTCCAACCAGCTATTTTCCTTCTCATTTTATCATGTAAAGGCGTTAGATACTTTTCTTTCAGCCTTCCTTCGTAGATCGGAAAACCTAAATATACTAAAGCATCTTTTTTATGTTTAAAACCCGTTATGTTTTTAATTTTTTTACCACTTTTCCGGAGGATTTTTTTGCTAACATAAATTGACTTTTATCCTTATTAAGGGCTTGACCTGTTTCTTTCTCAAATAATTGTAGAAGGTCCATCAGGTTCTTCAATGAACTTTTATTCGCATTTGTGAAAATAATAATATCATTTGCATAAGCTAAACAACTTATTCTTGGAGTATTTTTTGGCTGTCTAAAAGAGATTATTTTGCCCTCTGACATTCTTTTATTTAAATTAACAATTAACAATTCTAAGTACATGTCAAATAATAAGGGCGATAATGGGTCCCCCTGTCTCAAGCTACGTCTTGGTTTGAATTCTTCACCTTTCATTCCATTTACAATGATTCTAACCCAAACGCTAGTTACACATCTATATATTAAATCAATACATATTTCAGAGAAACCAAATTTTCTCATAACGAAACATAGTGTATGTCATTCTACTCTATCAAATGCCTTAGATAAATCTAGCTTAACTACTAAGTTACTTCTCCTCATTTTAAATGTTATTTCTTTCATCATTTCTGATGCTAATTTAATGTTTTCAATCATTAATCTATTCTTAACAAATCCTGTTTGTTCCTGTGATATTATAAATGGTAAAATATTACTAAGTTTGTTTTGAATTATTTTTACAAGGATCTTATAAATTGCATTAGATAAACTTATAGGCCTAAAATCCTCACATTTTTGAGGTGATTCTTTTTTTGGGATTAGCACTATGAAAGAGTTTGCCCATGCCTTAGGAATGTCTGCACCTACAAAAAAACTATATATTTATCTATATATAGTTTTATTAATCTATCTATATATTTATCTATCTATCTATTTATCTATCTATATGAACCTATATTAATCTATCTATTTGTCTATCTGTCTATATATCTATCTATGTTTTTGTTTATTTATCTAAATATTTATATTTATATATTTTTATCTATGTAACTATTAAACTATCTATCTTTTTATCTATCTATTTGTCTAACTATATAACTATCTTTCTTTATATCTATCTATCTGTTAATCTATCTCTTGGTTAAACTATCTAACTACCTTTTAGTCTATCTGTTGATTTGTATATCTATCTATCTGTGTATCTATCTATTTGTTTATCTATCTATGTGTCTATGTATCTCTGTGTCTATCTATTTATATGTCTTTCTATCTATCAGACTATTTGTCTATCAATATTTATTTCTATATAAGTATCTATCTATCGATATATCTTTGCATCTTTATATCTATTTATCAGGTCATCTGTCTATCTGTAAATTTGTCTATCTATCTATCTGTCTATCTCTTTGTCAAACAATCTATTTTCTACCTATCTATTTTACTATCGATATTTCTATCTATATATCTATTAATGTATTTATCTATCTATCTATCCATCTATTTGAATATGTATCTATCTATATGTATATCTATCTATCTATTTATATGTCTATATGTCTATCTATCTATCTATCATTTAATATATCAACTTATCTATATATATATATATGTTTACCTATATAACTATCTAACTATCTATCTATTTGTCTATCTTTCTATCTCTATATCTTTCTATCTATCTATCAATATATTTGTCTAACTATCTAACTTTCTTTCAGTCTATTAGTCTGTCAGTTTATCAGTCTATCTATCAATCTATTTATTTGTTTATCAAACTATTTTTCTATTAATATTTTTGTATCTATCTAACTATCAATCTGCCTTCTACCTATGTGTCTATCTATCTATATTTATCTATCTTTATTTCTATCTATCAATCTATCTATCTATATATCTAATAATCTAACTATATAATTATCTTACTATATATCAATCTTTCTTCCTATCTATGTATCTATCTATATATCTATCTAACTATCTAACTTTCTTTCAGTATATTAGTATATCAGTCTATTAGTGTTTCTGTCTATTTGCCTATCTAACTATTTGGCTATCTATCTTTGTAATTATTTATCTATCTGTATATCTACCTATCTTCCTATATACTTATCAGTCAATCTATCGTTCTATATATTTTCTTATCTATCTATCTATCTATCTGACTATTTATCTATAATTCTATCTATTTGACTTTCTATTAATCAATCAATCAATCTTTCTATAAGTTTTTCAGTCTATCTCTCTATTTGTCTATCTATCTATCTATCGATCATTCTTTCTTTCTTTCATTCTATATATCTATCTATACGTTTATCTATCTATCTATTTATCTATCCTTCATTCTATATGTCTATCTATCTATCTATCTATCTAAGAATCAAACTATCTAACTATCTATTACTCTATTAGAATATTTTTCTATTTATCTATATATCTATTTATGTGCCTATAAGCCTATCTATCTATCTATCCATTTGTCTATCTATTTATCTATCTTTCTTTCTTTATTTCTATATTTATATCTATTTATCTACCTATTTGTATATTTGTCTATGTGTCATTATGTGTATATGTCTATCTTTCTCTTTGTCTATATGTATTTGGGTCTATGTGTCTATATGTTTATGTGTCTATCTATCTATCTATCTATTTATCTATCCGTCTATCTATATATCTTTCTTTCTTTCTTTTTTTATCTATATCTTTATATATGTCTATCTATTTTTTTATATAACCATCTATCTGTCTATATAACTATCTATTAATTTGCATATATACCTATATTTCAATTTATATATCTATCTATCTATCTGTGTATCTAACAATTTGTTTGTCTATCTATCTATCTTTCTATCTATATATCTATTTGTCTAACAATGTTTCTATCTTTCTATTTATTAGCCTATATGTCAATCTATTTTTTATCTATCAATCTATCAATCTATCTGTTTGTTTGTCTATCTACCTATCTATCTATCTACATATCTAACATTCTATCTATCTATCTATCTATTTCTCTATCTATATATCTATCTATTTATGTAGCTATCTATCTATATATTTATCTATATATATGTCCTTTCTATTTGTCTCTATATATATTTGTCTATCTATTTATCTATCTATTTTTCGATCTGTCTATCTATCTATATAACTATTTGTCTTATAGTCTATTAGTATATCAGCCTTTGTATCTCACTTTCTATCTATCTATCTATCTGTCAATCTATCTATCTAATTATATATCTAGTTAGCTATGATCCATATTTTACTCAACTTTAAGTCAGTTTTAGCATGACACTTAAAATTAAATTATTTATGTATGTAACTCTTACCAATTACATCTCATGCAATTCTTAGATATTTATGGGATTTTGACTTCATATGTCACAGCTTGTTTAAATCCCATATAATGCCATTAGGGCCAAAACCATTTTGATAACTTGATAATGCTAAACCATTTTAATACATATGGTTATCACCACTACCCATCTTGCCTTACTAATGCCATCTAATGTACTTCTACCTTGGTAGAACCCACATTAAGGTGATTAAAGGTTTGACAAGTGTTTAAATATGGATGACATTTTAACTTTAAATTTTATGTGAGGGATCTTGATTGATTTTAATTTTCAATTAATAGATCTCATCAAATATCTAGAATCACCTACTCATGTAACATCATACATAGCATCTCATACATGCATATAATAAATATGTCATAGTACGGCCTTAATCTAGAAAGATCTCCACAAGCCAATTTGAAGATCAATAATCATTATTCCGATGTAGTGACAAGTCAATCTGTCAATCTATCTATCTATCTATATATCTATCTCTATATTTTTATTATAGTCTATCAATCTATAAATCTATGTGTCTATCTATCTATCTAGTCTATCTATATATTTATATGATCTATCTATTTGTCTAACTATATATTTGCCTATTTGTCTATCTATATTTATGACTATTTGTCTATCTATATACCTATCTTTATCTCTAAATGTATATCATTCTGTTTATATATTTGTCTATATCTAACTAACTATCTATCTATTTATATATTAATCGATCAATCTGTCAATCAATCTATATGTCTTTCTATCTGTCTAAATCATTAAGCAATAAAAAATATATATGTTTAATTATTTATTAATGTATTTGTCTAACTATTTAACTATCTGTCTGTCAATCAATCTATCTATTTGTCTATCATTCTGTTTGTATATTTGTATATCTGTCTATTGGTCTATCTATCTATCTATCTATTTTCTATAAATCTATCTATCTATTTATCTATCCATCTATCTATCGATATCTATATCTATCTATCAATTTATCTAATTGTTTATTTGTCTATATGTCTATCTATTTATCTATTTAACTATCTATTTTTTTATCCATTTCTGTATAAATTTTTGAATATCTCTATCGATCTATCTGCCATGTCTCTATCTGTATATTAGTCTATCAGTCTATAAGTCTCTGTATCATTCCAACAATCTATCTATCTATCTATCTATTTGTCTATCAATTTATTTGCCTAAGTATCTATTTGTGTCTATCTATTTATTTATCTATCTATCTATCTCTTTATTTATAAATATTGTAATCTATTAATCTATCTATCTATCTATCTTTATATCTATCTAATTCACTAAATGTCTAACTATTTATCTATCTATTTATCTTTCTATTTGTATAACTATTTAAAAGACTATATAACTATTTGTCTATAAGTCTATCTATCTATCTATTTATCTATCTATCTATATATATCTTTCTATATATCTATCAATCTAAATGTATAAGTGTATATCAGTCTATCTATCTATCCGTTTATCTATATATTCATCTATTTTATTTATATATCAATCTTTGAATCTATCAATCTTTCTATCTGTATGTGTGTCTATTTCTGTATCTCTAAATTAATCTATTAGTATATAAGTCTATGATCATTCCATCTACTTGTCTGCCTATAAATCTATCTGTCTATCAATCTATTTGCCAAACTATCTATCTATGTCTATCTGTCTATCTATCTTTCTATCTATAGGTCAATATTTATATATATCTATCTATCTATCAATTTGTGAAACTATTAATCTTTCTATCTTTTAATGATTCAATCAATCTAATTCACTATCTATCTATCTATCTATCTATCTGTCTATCTGTCTATTTATCTATATGTTAGTTTATCTATTTGTCTATATGTCTTTCAAACATCTATCAATTTGTCTATCTGTCTATCTTTATATCTATATATCTATATATCTATCTTTCTATCAGTCTATATATCTATCAATCCGTCAATCAATCAATATGTATATCTATCTATCTATCTATCTATCTAATTATATAACTTTCTATTAGGCAATAAATCAATTAATCAATCTATTAATATAGCTTTCTATCTTTCAAACTATCTAAATGCCATTTAGTTTATCAATCTATTTGTCTATTTGTCTATTTGTCTATTTATCTGTCTATCTATTATGTACGTATCTATCTATATGTCTATCTTTCAATATATATATATATATCTTTTTATGTGTTTATGTATCTATGTGTCTATCTATCTATATGTATATATCAATCTGTATATCAATTTGTATATCATTCTGTATATAAATCGATATATATATCTATCTAATCATCTATATATTTATATTATTAATTTTCTATCTCTCTAACTATATATCTTTGCATTTGTTATCTTTCTATCTCTCTATCTACTGATATGCTTATCTATTTATTTGTCTATTTTTCTATCAAACTATTGAACTATCTATTTTTATAACTATCTGTCTGTCTTGTCTATATATATATATATATATATATATATATATATATATATATATCTCGCTCTCTCTCTCTCTCTCTCTTTGTCTATATGTTTATATGTCTTTGTGTCTATCTGTCTATCATCCAATCTATATATCTAGCTATCTGTATATCTATCTATCTTCATATATTTCTTTCTTTATATCTTTCAATCTATTTATGAGTGTAATTGTCTTTCTATCATTGAAACTATCTATCTATATATCTATCTTTATATATGTCTATCTTTCTATATTTCTATCTATCTATCTATAAATATGTCTACCTATCTATTTACATATTTGTATATCAATCCATCTCTCTATCTATCTATATATGTGTCTATCTATCTATGTATTTATGTGTTTATCTCTTTATCTGACTATCTATCTATCTGCATATCTATCTCTTTATGTGATTATCTATCTATCTGCATATCTATATATCTATCTATCTATCTACATAGTTTATAATGTGTGTATCTATCTATTTGGTTTTCTATCAATCAACATATCTACCTATCTATTTATCTATATATCTATCTATCTATGTGTATATATATTTATCTCACTATTGGTCAATCTATATAACTATCAATCTATATATCAATATATATATATCTCTATGTCTATCTACCTATCTTTCATTAAATTTATTTATCTATTTGTCTCTTTTTCTAGTAGTCTATCATTCAATATCTCTATCTATCTTTCTATATATTATTCTCATTAAGTGTCTATCTATCTATCTATTTGTCAATCAATCTTTCTATATATATATATATATATCTGTCTATCTGTCTATCTATTTGTCTATCTATCAATCTATCTATCTATAAATCTATCTATCTATCTATTGTCGATCTGTCTATGTGTTTACGAGACTATTTAATTATCTATCTATCTATTTGTTTGTATTTATGTCTACTTTTATATTTGTTAATCTATATATCTATTATTATTGTCTCTGTGTCTTCGTGCTTTGTGTCTATGAGTCTATTTATCTATATATATATATATATATATATATCTATCTATCATTATATCTATCTAACTATTGTCTATGTGTTTATCTACCTATCTATCTATCTATCTGATTGTCTATCTGTCCATCTATCAATCTATCTATGTGTCTTTTAGTCTATTAGTTTATTTGTTTATCTTTCTATCTTTATTTTTATTTGTTTCTCTATCTATTTATCTTTCTATCTTTCTACCTATCTATATTTTTATCTATCTATCTGTATATTTGTCTATCTGTCTATATGTCCATATATTTATTTTTTTATTTATATAAATGTCTATATTTCTATCTATTTATCTACCTACCTATCTATGTAACTATCTAAGTATACATCTTTCTATCTATCATCTGTCTAACTATATATCTATAGAACTATCTTACTATCTTTATATTTATCTATCTATCTATCTACCTTTCTATCTGTCTATCTCTCTATTAGTCTATTTGTTTATCTATATGTCTATCTATTAATTATTCTATCTATCTATATGTCTATCTTTATATCTTTCTATATATCTATCTGATTATCTGACTATCTTTTATTTATTACTCTGTCAGTATAATAGTCTTTCTAACTATCTATATATCTATTTGGTTATCTCTCTTTCTACCTATTTGTATATCTATCTATCTATTTATCTGTCTATCTATTTATTTATCTATCTGTCTATGTATCTATCTATCTATCTATTTATCTACCTATCTTTCAATCGGCCTATCTTGCTATCTATTTATTTTTATATCTATCTATCTATCTAGTTCACTATCTATCTATCTATCTATTAGTCAATCAATCCATCTCTATATATGTGTATCTGTCTATCTATATATCAATCTATTTGTATTTTTGTTTATATATATATATATATATATATCGATTTGTATTTCTCTATTCTCCTAATCTACCAATCATTTTATCTATCTATCTGTCTATATTTTTATCTATCAATCTATCAATCTATTAATCTATCTATCTCTCTTTATATATATCTATCTATTTGTCTATGTGTCTTTCTCTCTATTTGTGTATCTATCTATCTATCTATCTAGTTGTCTATCATTTGATTTGTGTATAAATTTATTTGTATATCTATATATCTATCAATCTATCTATCTATTTGGCTATCTACCTACCTATCTCTATCTATCTATCTATCTGCATATCTTTCTATCTTTCAATCTATCTATTATCTATCTATCTATCTATCTATAGGTCTATATGTCAATCTATAAAATTGGCTTTCTATCTATTGATCTATTTGTAATCTATCTATCTTATCTATCTATCTATCTGCCTATTCATATATCTATTTATCTCTCTAATTTTCAATCAATATATCTATCAATATATAAATATCTATCTATATATCTATGTATATCTTTATATGTTTATCTATCTATTTATCAATCTAACTATTTCTCTATCAGTTTGTCTATCTTTTTATATCTCTATCAATCTATCTCACTATGTATCTCTCTATCTATCTATCTATTGTCTATTTGTCTATCTCTCTAATTATCTATTAGTCAATTTTTCTATATATCTATCTATCTATATGTCTATTTTCTATCTATCTATCTTTTTATCTATCAATTTGTCTATCAGTCTAACTTTTTATATCTCTATCTCTATATCTATGTATCTGACTATCTATTTATTAATGTAACTATTTAATTGTCTATCTTTCTATCTATTTAACTAATGAACTATCTACCTATCTATCAATCTATCAGTAAATCTTTGTAAATATATATATATATATATAACTATACATTTTTCTATCTATCTATTTGTCTATTTGACTATCTATTTATCTGTCTTTATTTCTATGTTTTTATATGTCTATCTATATTACTCTCTAACTATCTATTATTCTATTTATCTATTTATATATCTGTCTGTCTGTCTATCTATATGTCTATCTGACTTTCTATTTATCTATCTGTCTATCTATCTATTTGTTCTCAATTTATCTATCTATTATATATCTTTCTATCTATATATATGTCTATCTGTTTGTCTATCTGATTGTCTATCTAAATTTCTATTTATATGTCTGTCTATATGTCTATTTATCAAACTATCAAACTATCTAATAGTCTATTAGTCTATTTGAATATCTATGATCTAATTATGTGTTTATGTCTGTCGATATATCTATCTATCTATATGTCTATATATCTTTCTCTCTATCTATCTAACTATCTATCTATCCATGTGTCTATTAGTCTATCAATATATTTGTCTACCAGTATAGGTGTGTATCTGTATATTTGTTTAATTATCTATATTTTTATGTGCCTGTGTATATGTGTTTATGTGTCTATATATTTATATGTCTACCTGTCTATCAAGTATATCTAATGATCTAGTGTATCTATAAATTTATCAATCTATATGTCTATCTATCTATATTTCTCTCTCTATATATCTATCTATCTGTCTATTTCTATATCTATCTGCCTATCTGTCTATCTATCTATCTGTATATATGATTATGTACCTATATGTATATATGTCAATATGTCTATATATATATCTATCTATCTGTCTGTCTATCTTTTTATCTATCTATCAGTCTATTAGTCTATTAGTCTATTTTTCTATCTGTCTATCTGTCTTTCTCTATATAAGTATATCTATATATCTGTCTATTTTAATATATGTCTATCTTTCTATCTGTTTATTTAAATTCTATCTATTTGTCTATCTCATTATTTGTCAATCTACGTATCTAATTATCTATCTATTTGTCAGTCTATTTGTCTATCTATCTACCTACCTTTTGTCTATATATTTATGTATCTATCTATTTCTCTATCTAACTATTTGTCAATATGTATATCTATATATTTGTCTATCTATCTTTATGTCAATGTGTATAACTATCTATCTATTATCATTCTATCTATCTATCTGTCATTCTGTCTATCTATCTATAATTCTATTTATCTATTTGCCTATCTGTCTATCTGTCTATATGTCTATCTGTTAATTTTAAATCTATCTATCTGTCAATTTGTCAGTCTGTCTATTTGTCAATCTAATTATCTATCTATCTACTTATCTTTCTATCTCTCTATCTATTTATCTATCTATCTATCTTTATATCTATATATCTGTCTATATGTCTATCTGTCAATGTGTCTATCTATCTATCTACCTATCTTTCTAACTATCTATCTATCTGTCTATTTATCTATATATTTATCTATCTATCTATTTATCTATCTATTTATCTATATTTATGTATATCTATCTATCTATTTATCTATCTATCTATCTATATGGCTATCTATTTATCTATATATATGTATATCTATCTATCTATTTATGTGTAAATCTATTTATCTTTCTATCTATCGACAATTTATTTGTATATATATATATATATATATATATCTATCTAACTATATATCTATTTGTTTATCTTTCAATCTATATATCTATCTATCTATCTTTTTGTCTATTAATCCATCTTTCTATATCTTAATATGTCAATCTTTCTATCACTCTATGAGTATATCTGTTAATCTATCAATTTGTCTATCTGTCAATCATTCAATCTGTCCATCATTATATCTATTTATCTATCTATCTATCTATTTTTGTATCTAACTATATGTTTATCTATCTATATGTCTATCTATCTATCTATTTGTCTCTCTTTTTATCTATTTATCTTTCTATTTGTCTATCTATATATCTATATATCTAACTATTTATCTATTTATCTATCTATCTATGTGTATATCTATTTATCAATCTTTCCCTCTAGAACTCTATATCTCTCTATGTATAGTTGTATATCTATCTATCTTTTTGTCCATCCATCTATCTATTTGTCTATCTATGTTTCTGTCTATCTATATAATTGTCAACCTGTCTATGTGTTTATCTAAATATCTAAATATTTATCTATCTTTATATCTAACTATTTGTATGTCAAGCTATCCATCTATCAATCTAACTATCTTTCTAAATATTTATCTGTCTATCTATTTATAATTATATCTATCTATCTATCTACCTATATGTCTATCTTTCAATGTATCTATAGGTTTATTTGTCTACTTTATATTTTTCTATTTGTCTAACTTTCTATAAGTCTTTCTATCTATTCTCTATTTATCTATCACTATATCTTTCTATCTCTCTATCCATCCATCCGTCTATATTCCTATCTGACTATCTATCTATCTATTTATCTATCTATATATCTATCTATTTATTTGTCAATCTCTTTATTTTCAATTAGTCAATCTTTCTAATTGTCTATCTCTCTATCTGTCTATCTGTCTATCTATCTAACTATCTATCTAACTATCTATCTATTTGTCTATTTGTCTAATTATTTATTTGTCCATCTGTCTGAATGTTTATCTATCTAAATGTCAATCTCTCTAAATGATTATCTGTCTATATACCTATCTATCTATTTATGTTTCTATCTATCTATTTGTAAATCTATTAATCTTTCTGTCAATCTTTTTTTGTCTATCTATCTATATTTTATCTATTAATTTATCAGTCTAATAGCCTATTAGTTTTTCTATGTATCTCTATTTATCTAGCTATCTTTTTGTCTTTCTATCTATGTGTTATCTATCTATCTGTCTATTAGTCTATCTATCTATCTATCTATAAATATATCTATCTATTTATCTATCTAGTTGTCTATCTATTTATTTATCTAGATATCTATCTATCATTCTTTCTATCTATCAATCTATTTTACTATATGATTATTTGTCTAACTATCTATCTAACTATGTAACTTTTTATCTATATATCTATATATATGTCAATCTATATATCTGTCTATTTAAAAGTCTAGCCATCCATCTATATATCTATCTATTTATCATTCTATTTATCTATCTACCTATCAATTTATCTGTCAATCATTATATCTATATATCTATCTATCTATTTGTTTGTCTATCTATCTATCTTTCAATCTTTCTATCATTCTATCTCTCTATTCATCTATTTGTATATATGTCTATCTATCTATCTGTCTATCTATCTATCTTTCGATCAATATGTATATCTATCTAACTATATATTTATCTATCTATATATCTTTCTATAAATCTATCTATATTTGTCTTTCTCTCTATTATCAATCTGTCAATCTATCTATTTATCTTTCTCTCTATCTGTCTATTCATTTGTATATCTATTTATCTATATGTCAAACTATCTATTTGTCAATCTGTATATTGGTCTATATATTTTTTTATATATCTATATGTATATTTTCCAAACTTGATAACTGTCTATTTATCTAACTGTCTATCTATGTATCTATCTATATATCATTCTCTCTTTCTATATGTCTATCTTTCTATATGTTTATCTATATATCTATCTATTTATCTATGTATCTATATATCTATCTATTTTTCTATCTCTCTCTATATATCTTTCTGTATATATTTCTATCTGTCTATCTATCTATCTAATAATCTATCTATCTATCTCTCTATATGTCTATCTTTTTATATATCTGTCTATCTGTATATCTATCTAACTATCATGTATCTATCTATATATCTATCAATCTGTCTGTCTATCTAACTATCTATTTATTTATCTATATGTCTATTTATCTATCTGTCTATTTTCCAATCTACTAATCAATATATTTGTCTATCTATCTATCTGACTATCTTTCTATCTATCTATATATCTATCTATCTATCTGCCTATCTACCTATCTATCTATTTGTATATATATATATATATATTTATCAATATATCTATTTGTTTATTTGTCTATTAATCTATTTATATGTCTACCTGTCTATTTTTCTATCTATATATCTGTTTATCTACTTATCTGCCTATCTACATATCTATCAATCTATCTATTTGCCTACCTAACTATCTGTTTATTTGTCTATCTATCATTCTATTTATCTCTTTGTATATTTATCTATTAGTCTATATATCTATCTTTCAATCTCTATATCTTTCTATCTATTTATCTATATATGTATATATCTTTTAGTCTATCTATATTTCTTTCCATCTATCTATCATTGTGTCTATCAATGTGTGTATATATATATATATATATATCTATCTTCTCTATTTACCTATTATCTATCTATTTTATGATCTATCTATCAATCAATCTCACTATTTTTCTAACTATCTATCTATCATATTAGTCTATTTGTCTATTTTTCTATATGCCTATTTATCTATCTATTTATATGTCTATTTGTATATCTATCTATCTGTCTATATGTCCATCTATCTATGTATCTATGTCTCTATGTGTCTATGTCTAAATGTATATATCTTTATATATCTATCTCTATATAACTTTATATCTATCTATCTTTCTATCTGCTTATCTGTCTATCTATCTATATGTCTATTTGTATATTAGTCTATCTATCTATTTTCATATCTAACTTTCTTTCTTTCTTTATATTACTTTACTTTCCTATCAATCTATCTATCTATATGTCTATATATTATTATGTTTGTATATCTATCTTTGTAACTATCTATAAGTTTATTTGTTTATGTGTTTATGTGTCTATATGTCAATTTATATATTCATCTATCTATTTATCTATCTATTTGTCTATCTTTCTATTTATATGAATATCTATATACATAACTATCTCTCTATCTTTTTATCTATCTATCTATCTGACTATATATCTATTGATTTATCTGTCTATCTATCTATCTATTTGTCTATCTTGCTATCTGTCTATTTATATATCTATCTATTTCTCTATCTATTTTTTTGGCTATCTATCTATATGTTTAATTATCTATCTAACTATC
>JAREIK010000858.1:56777-114425 GCA_029783825.1 Sapria himalayana | reverse complement strand
ATTATTCGTTTATTTTTATTAAATATTAATTACAATATAAATTATGAGTTAGACAAATATAATTTATATAAATTATTTTTCATAAAAAATATAGATAAACTTATAAAAAGAAGAAAAAATTTCAAAACAAAAATTTATTATATAGTAATATATTTTGCTTCCTTCTGAATCATTTAAGGTTTGTAATTATATTTAATTGATATTACTATAATAATATAGTGTTATTTTATTGTTTGATAATATTAGAATATTTATCAATAAAATTATTTATATGAATTTATATGAAATATAAATATAATGATTATTATAACTAATATTGAATTCACTTTTGAAAAAAAAATAAAATTATTAAATTTTCAAAGGTTAACCTTTGAAAAATAAAAAAAATAATAAAAATAAATTTTTTCTTATTTTATTTTTTAAATAAAACCTATAAACCACTAAATGCATACACAATTAAATCATTAAACTCCTAAACCCTTAATACCTAAATACATAAACCATTAAACAGCTATACAATACATAATAATTAATAAATCTAATTTTTATTCTATTTATTATAATTTAAATATTCATTTTAATTATTTATTAGTTTATTTTTATAGAAATATTTATTACAAAAAAAATTATGAGTGCGAAAATATAATTTAAATAATTTATTTTTAATCAAAAAAGATATATACGCTTATAAAAGAAGTAAAATTTAAAAATTAAAAATTATTATTTAGTAATATATTTACTTTAATTTTGAATCAATTTTGGGTTTTCTAAATATTTTTTAATTAATATCTATCTTATTATTAATAGTTATTAATATATTTTTTCATAATTATTATAATATCTATCACTAAAATTGTTTATATTGAATTTATATGATATATAATTATTAATGTTATTATAACTAAATATTTTATTCACATTTCAAAAAATATTAAATATTATTATATTTTCACAGGTTATGACCTATAAAATGAAAAAAAATTATAATTTTTTTTTGTTATTTATTGTTAATAAGCCAATAAACCACTAAATGCCTAAAAACACAATAACTAAACTCCTAAATGACAAAACCTCTTAAAACATTAAACAATTAAACTTGTATACATTAATAATAAATCATAAATTTCATTTTAATTTTTATTCAGTTAATTTTAAATTTTTATTTTATTATTTATCAGTTATTTTTATAGAAATATTAATTACAAAATAAATTATTAAATAGACAGATATAATTAAATTAAACCGATATACCCTAAATAATAAATAATAAATCTCATTTTTTTCCTTATAATTTTAATATTCATTTTAATTATTTTTTTGATTATTTTTATATAAATATTATTTACAAAATAAATTATGAGTTAAATAAATACAATTTATATTAATTATTTTTCATCTAAAAAAATATAGACAAATTTTTAAAACAAATTTCAAACAAAAAATTATTATATAGTGATATATTTTGCTTAGCTTCTGAATCATTTTAATATTTGTAATTATATTCTAAATGATATATATCTTATTAATATAGATTATTAATTTATTTTTTGATCATTATTAGAATATTTATCAATAAAAATGTTTATATTTAATTTATATGTTATTTATATTTAATAATTATTATAATAAATATTGTATTCACTTTTGAAAAAAGTTTTAAAATTTTTATGATTTCAAAGATTATAACCTTTGAACATGTGAAAAAATAAAAAATATATTTTTTTTTGTTATTTTATCGTTTAAATAAAACCTATACACATCTAAATGCCTAAACTCTTAAATCACTAAACAAAAAAATCCTGATACCCCTATATAGATATTCCTTAAAATGGTATACACTAAATAATAATTAATAAATCTCATTTTTATTTGTTTTCATTATAATTTCAAAAAATCATTTTGATTTTTAGTTTTTATTTGTATATCTGTATTAATTATAAAATAAATTGAATTAAAAATACAATTTATAAAATTATTTTTAATCAAAAAATAGATAAGCTTATAAAAAGAATAAAAATTTAAAAACAATTAATTATTATTTACTAATATATTTTGCTTTGCTTTTGAATCATTTTAGGTTTTGATTATTTACTAATATATTTGTATATCTGTATTAATCATTTCATAATAGATTTTTAATTTTTTTTGATAATTATTAGAATATCTATCAATGTTCTTGTTTATATTGAATTTATATGATATATAATTATTATGATTATTATAAATAAATATTGTATTCATTTTAAAAAAAAATTAAAAATTATTATATTTTCAAAAGTTATAACCTTAAAAAATGAGAAAAAATAACAAAAATAAATTTTTTGTTATTATATTTTTTAAATAAAACCTATAGATCATTAAATGATAACTTACTTAAATCAGTAAGCTCATAAACCCCGAAACCCCTAAATACATAAACCTTTTAATAGCTTTATTCTACTTATTAAATAATAAATCTCTTTTATATTTCTATTTATAATAATTTTAAATATTCATTTTTATTAATTATAGTTTAATTTTTTAGAAAAATTAATTCAAAATAAATTTCAAATGAAACAAATAATATTTAAATAATTTATATTAAATCAAAAAAAAATATATATGTTTAAAAAAAGGACAAATTTAAAAATTAAATATTATCATTTAGTAATATATTTTGATTTGATTTTGAATCATTTTGTGTTATTTAAATATATTTTAATTAATATTTAGATTTTTAATAATAGTTTCTTAATTTAACTTTTCATCATTATTATAATATCTATCATTAATATTATTTCTATTTAATTTATATGATATATAATTAGTAAGATTAATATAATAATACATGGTATTCACATTTCAAAAAATTTTAAAAATAAATTTGTTTTCAAAGTTTATAACCTTTGAAAATCATAAAAGATCAAAAAAAAATTTTATTTTTATTATATAAATAAAACCTATAAACCACAAAATGCCTAAAAACATAAATTTCTAAACTTCTAAATGACAAAACTTCTAAATAATTTAACCATTAAACTGGTATACTATATATAATAAATAATAAATCTCATTTTTATTAGTATTCATTATAATTTTAAACATACATCTTAATTATTTATTAGTTTATTTTTATAGAAATATAAATTAAAATATAAATTATTAGTGAGACAAATATATTTAAAAATTTATTTTTATCAAAAAATATATAAGCAGATAAATGGATACAAAAATTTAAAATTTAAAATTAATATTTAGTAAAATATTTCACATTGATTTTGAATCATTTTAGATTTTGCAAATATATATTAAATAATATTTATCTTATTAATAATTGTTTATTATTTTTTTATGATCATTATTATAATATATACCAATAAAATAATTTATATTGAATTTATATGATATTTAATTATTTTGATTATTAACTTCATATTGTATTCACTTTCCGAAAAAAAAATTAAAAATTTTTATATTTTCAAATGTTATAACCTTCAAAAATGAGAAAAAATAACAAAAATACTTTTTATTATTTTATTTTTGAAATAAAACCTATAAACCACTAAATGACAATACTAAAATGACTAAACTCCTAATCCCCGAAGCTCATAAATACTCAAAACATTAAATTAGTTTAGTCAAAATAATAAATCAAAATTCTCATTTTTATTAGTATTCATTATAATTTTAAATATTCATTTTAATTATTTATCAGTTTATTTTTATAGAAATAATAATTACAAAATAAATTATTAGTGAGACATATATAATTTAAATAATTTATTTTTTATCAAAAAAATATATGTGTGCTTATAAAAAGAGGCAAAATTTTAAAAATAAAAAATTATCTTTTATTAATATATCTTATTTTGATTTTGAATCATTTTAGATTTTACAATTATATTTTAATTTATATCATTCTTATTAATACAAGTTTATTATTTAATTTATTGATCATTATTATAATATTTATTAATTAAATTATTTATATTTAGTTACCATTATATAAAATTATTAAGATTATTATAACTAAATATTATATTCACATTTAAAAAAAATTAAAAATTGTTATATTTTCAAAGGTTATAACCTTCAAAAATTAAAAAAAAATCAAAAAATTAAATTTTTTGTTTTTCCATTCTTTAAATAAAAACTATAAATCACTAATGGTTTTAAATAATTAAATCACTAAACTCCTGAACCACAAAACACCTAAATACTTAAACCATTAAATCGATATATCCTGAATAATAAATAATAAATCTCAATTTTATTTGTATTCATTATAATTTTAAATATTCATTTTAATTATTTATTAGTTTACTATTATAGGATTATAAATTACAAAATAAATTATAAGTAAGACAAATATAATTTAAATAATTTATTTTTATAAACATAAATATAAACTTATAAAAAAAGCAAAACATTAAAAAAAATTATTATTTAGTAAGATATTTTACTTTGATTTTGAATAAATTTAGATTTTTCAAATATATTTTAAATAATATCTATGTTATTAATAATAGTTTATTAATTTTTTTTGATCATTATTATAATATCTAGTAATATAATTATTTATATTGAATTTAAATGACTTATAATTATTAAGATTATTATAACTTAATATTATATTTACATTTGAAAAAATTTAAAAATTATTATATTTTCAAATGTTATAATCTTTGAAAATGTTAAATAATATCACAAATAATTTTTTGTTATTTATTGTTTAAATAAAATCTATAAACCACTAAATGCCTAAAAACATAAATCACTAAACTACTAAACGACAAAACCTCTAAATACATAAACCATTAAACTGGTATACATTAATAATAATTCATAAATCTCATTTTAATTTTTATTCAGTATAATTTTAAATTTGTATTTTAATTATTTAAAAAATTATTTTTTTAGAAATATTAATTACAAAATAAATTATTAGTAAGACAATTCTAATTTAAATTAGACCGGTATACCCAAAATAATAAATAATAAATCTCAATATTATCTTTTTCATTATAATTGTTAATATTCATTTTAATTATTTATTTGTTTATATTTATATAAATATTAATTAAAAAATAAATTATAAGTTAGACAAATATAATTATATAAATTAATTTTGATCAAAACAATATAGATAAACTTTTTAAAATGAAATTAAAATTTCAAAACAGCAAATTATTATATAGTAATATATTTTAATTTCTTCTGAATCATTTTAGCTTTTTTTATTATATTTTAATTTATATCTATCTTATTAATAATAGAATATTAATTTATTTTTTGATCATTATTAAATATTTATAAATAAAATTGTTTATATTGAATTTATATGATATATAAATATAATGATTATTATAACTAAATATTGAATTCACTTTTGAAAAAAATTTAAAAATTATTATATTTACAAAGTTTATAACCTTATAAAATATCAAAAAAAAATAAAAATATATATTTTGTTATTTTAATTTTTAAATAAAACCTATAAACCACTAAATGCATACTCAGTTAAATCAGTAAACTCCAAAGGCCCGTAATGCTTAAATACATAAACCATTAAACTGCTTTATGCTACTTAATAATTAATAAATCTAATTTTTATTTCAATTTATTATTATTTTACATATTCATTTTAATTATTTATAACTTTATTTTTATAGAAAAATTTATTACAAAATAAATTATCAGTGCGGCAAATATAATTTAAAAAATTTATTTTTAATCAAAAAAATTATATACGCTTATAAAAGAAGTAAAAATTTAAAAATAAAAAATTATTATCCAGTAATATATATTACATTAATTTTGAATCAATTTTGGTTTGGTAATATTTTTAATTAATATCTATCTTTTTATTAATAGTTTATTAATTTAAATTTTGATCATTATTATATTATCTATTAATAAAATTGTTTATATTGAATTTATATGATATATAATTATTAATATTATTATAACTAAATATTGTATTCACATTTCAAATAATTTTAAATATTATTATATTTTCTAAGGTTATAACCTATGAAAATGAGAAAAAATTACGATTTTTCTTTTTGTTATTTTATTGTTTAAATAAAACCTATAAACCACTAAATGCCTAAAAACATAATTTACAAACTCCTAAATGATAAAACCATTAAATACTTAGACCATTAAACAGGTGTACATTAATAAAAAATCATAAATCTCAATTTAATTTTTATTAAGTATAATTTTAAATTTTTATTATAATTATTTATAAGTTTACTTTTATAGAAATATTAATTACAAAATAAATTATTAGTGAGACGGATCTAATTTAAATAATTTATTTTTCATCAAAAAAATATATATCCTTATATAAAGAGGCAAAATTTAAAAAACAAAATTTTATTATTTTGTAATATATTTTATTTTGATTTTGAATCATTTTAGTTTTTACAATTATATTTTAATTTATATCATTCTTATTAATAATAGTTTATTAATTTTTTATTGATCATTATTATAATATTTATTAATAAAATTATTTATATTGAGTTTACATTATATATAATTATAAAGAATATTATAACTAAGTATTATATTAACATTTAAAAAAAATTAAAAATTATTATATTTTCTAAGGTTATAACCTTCAAAAATTAAAAAATCAAAAATTTAATTTTTTATTTTTTCCTTCTTTAAATAAAAACTATAAATCACTAAAGTCCTAAACACTTAAATCACTAAACCACAAAACACCTAAATACTTAAACCATAAAACTAGTATATCTTGAAAAATAAAAAATAAATTTCAATTTTATTTGTATTCATTATAATTTTAAATATTCATTTTAATTATTTATTAGTTAATTTTTATAGAATTATAAATAAAAATTAAATTATGTGCAAGACAAATATAATTTAAATAATTTACTTTTAATAAAAAAAATATAAACTTATAAAAGAAGAAAAACATCAAAAAAATTATAATTTAGTATTATATATTACTTGATTTTTAATAAATTTATCTTTTGTAAATATATTTTTAAAAATATCTATCTTATTAATAATAGTTTATTAATTTATTTTTTGATCATTAATATAATATCTATCAATATAATTGTTTATATTGAATTAACATGATATATAATTATTAAGATTATCATAACTAAATATAGTATTCACATATAAAAAAAATTTAAAAATTGTTATATTTTCAAAGGTTATAACCTTCAAAAATTAGAAAAAATAACAATAATAAATTTTTTGTTATATCATTGTTTAAATAAAAATTATAAACCATTACATGCTTAAATACATAAATCTCTAAATTTCTAAACCCCGAAGTCCCTAAATACCTAAACCTTTAAATTCATAAACCGTAAATATAATTTAAATAATTTATAGAAATACTAATTACAAAATAAATTATGAGTAACAAATATAATTTAAATAATATATTTTTCATCAAAAAAAAATATAAGCTTATAAAATATTGCAAAAACTAAAAAAAATTATTATTTAGTAATAAATTTTACTTAGATTTTGAATCATTTTAGGTTTTTTAAATGTATTTTAATTTATATCTATCATATTAATTATAGTTTATTAATTTATTTTTTGATAATTGATATAATATTTATCAATAAAAGTGTTTATATTTATATTATATTATATATAGTTATAATAATTATTATTACTAAATTTTGTATTCGTATTTATAAAAAATTTTAAAATTATTATATTTTCAAATGTTATGACATTTGAAAATTTGAAAAAATATTAAAAATAAATTTTTTGTTATTTCATTATTTAAATAAAAGCTATAAACCATTAAATGCCTAAATACTTAAATGAATAACTTCTAAATCTCAAAAACCCTAAATAGATAAATTTTTTAAACAGGTATATCCTAAATAATAAATAATAAATAATAAATTTAATTTTTATTTTTTTCATTATAATTTTAAATATTCATTTTAATTATTTATTTGTTTATTTTTATATAAATATTAAATACAAAATAAATTATAAGTTAGAAAAATATAATTTAAAAAAATTTTTTTCAACAAAAAATATAGATAAACTTATTTAAAGAAGAAAAAAAATAAAAACAAAAAATTATTATATAATAATATATTTTACTTTGTTTCTGAATCATTTTAGGATTTGTAATTATATTTTAATTGATATCTAACTTATTAATAATAGATATTAATTTATTTTTTGATCATTATTAGAATATTTAACAATAAAAATATTTATATTTAATTTATATGATATATAAATTTAATAATTATTATAACTAAATATTTTATTAACTTTAAAAAAAAATTAAAATTATTATATTTTCAAATATTATAACCTTTGAACATATGAAAAAACAAAAAAAATATATATTTTTTGTTATTTCATTGTTTAATTAAAACCTATAAATCACTAAATACCTAACCACTTAAATCACTAAACTATAAAATCCTGATACCCATATATAGATAATCGTTTAAACAGGTATCCCCTAAATAATAATTAATAAATCTCATTTTTATTTGTTTTCATTTTAATTTAAAAAATTCATTTTGATTGTTTAGTTTTATATATATATATATATATTAAATATAAAATAAATTATGAGTTAAAAATATAATTTATAAAAATTATTCTTCATCAAAAAATAGATAAGCTTATAATAATAATAAAAATTTAAAAACAAATAATTATTATTAGGTAATATATTTTGCTTTGCTTTTGAATCAATTTAGGTTTTGATATTATATTTTAAGTAATATCAATCTTATTTATAATAGATTTTTTATTTATTTTTTGATAATTATTAGAATATCTATCAATAAATTAGTTTATATTGAATTTATATGATATATAATTATTATTATAGAATTATAAATTACAAAATTAATTATGAGTAAGACAAATTAATTTAAATAATTTATTTTTAATAACAAAAATATAATTTTGTAAAAAAGCAAAACATTATAAAAATTATTATTAAGTAATATATTTTACTTTGATTTTGAATAAATTTAGATTTTGCAAATATATTTTAAAAAATATCTATCTTATTAATAATAGTTTATCAAAATATTTTTGATCATTATTATAATATCTAGCAATGTTATTATTTATATTGAATTTAAATGAATTATAATTATTAAGATTATTATAACTAAATATTATATTTCCATTTAAAAAAAATTTAAAATTATTATATTTTCAAAGGTAACCTTCAAAAATTAAAAAAATAATAAAAATAAATTTTTTGTTATATTATTGTTAAAATAAAACATATAAACAACTAAATGCCTAAACATTTAAATCTCTAAACTCCTAAACACAAAAGCCCCGAAATACTTAAATCTTTAAACTCGTAAGCCTTAAATATAATTTAAATATTTTATTAAAATATTAATTACAAAATAAATTATGAGTGATACAAATATAATTTAAATAATTTATTTTTTATCAAAAAAAATATAAGCTAATAAAAAGAAGCAAAAATTAAAAAAAAGTATTATTTAGTAATAAATTTTACTTGGATTTTGAATATTTTTAGGTTTTGTAATTATATTTTAATTTATATCTATCATATTAATAATAGCATATTAATTTACTTTTTGATAATTGATATCATATCTATTAATAAAATTATTTATATTTAGTTTATATTATATATAATTATAATGATTATTATTACTAAATATTGTATTCACAATTTTTAAAAAATTTTAAAATTATTATATTTTCAAAGGTTATAACCTTTGAAAATGTCAAAACATATCAAAAATAATTTCTTTGTTATTACATTGTTTAAATAAAACATATAAACAACTAAATGCCTAAAAACATAAATCACGAAAGTCATAAACGAAAATAATTTTTATTCAGTAGAATTTTAAATTTTTTATTTTAATTATTTATCAATTTATTTATATAGAAATATTAATTACAAAATAAATTATTAGTGAAACAGATCTAATTTAATTTAGACTAGTATACCCAAAATAATAAAGAATAAATCTCAATATAATTTTTTCATTATAATTTTAAATATTCATTTTAATTATTTATTTGTTTATTTTTATATAAATATTAATTAAAAAATAAATTATGAATTAGACAATTATAATTTATATAAATTAATTTTATTCAAAAAAATATGGATAAACTTTTTAAAAGAAAATACAATTTCAAAACAACAAATTATTATATAGTAATATATTTGATTTCTCCTGAATCATTTAAGGTTTTTGTATTATATTTTAATTGATATCTATCTTATTAATAATAGATTATTAATTTATTTATTGATCATTTTTAAAATATTTATCAATAATATTGTTTATATTGAATTTATATGATATATAAATATAGTGATTAATATAACTAAATATTGAATTCACATTTGAAAAAAATTTAAAAATTATTATATTTTCAAATGTTATAACCTTTGAAAATATCACAAAATAATAAAAATAAATATTTTGTTATTTTAATTTTTAAATAAAACCTATAAACCACTAAACTACTTAATAATAAAGAAATCTAATTTTTATTTCAATTTATTATTAGTTTAAATATTCATTTTATTTATTTATAATATTATATTATAGAAATATTTATTACAAAATAAATTATGAGTGCGACAAATATAATTTAAATAATTTATTTTTATTCAAAAAAATATATATACTTATAAAAGAAGTAAAATTTCAAAAATTAAAAATTATTATCCATTAATATTTTTTACTTTAATTTTGACTCAATTTGGGTTTTGTAAATATTTTTTAAATAATATCTATAATATTATTTATAGTTTATTAATTTAATTTTTGATCATTATTAAAATATTTATCAATAAAATTGATTATATTGAATATATATGATATATAATTATTAAAATTATTATAATTAAATATTGTATTCACATTTCAAAAAATTTTAAATATTATTATATTTTCAAAGGTTATAACCTATGAAAATGACAAAAAATTACAAATTTTTTTTTTCATTTTATTGTTTTAATAAAACCTATAAACAACTAAATGGCTAAAAACATAAATCACTAAACTCCTAAATGACAAAACTTCTAAATACTTAAACTATAAAATAGGTATACATTAATAATAAAACATAAATTATTACTGAGACGGATTTAATTTAAATTAAACCGGTATCTATAAATAATAAATAATAAATCTCATTTTTTTTCATTATAATTTTAAATATTCATTTTAAATATTTATTTGTTTATTTATATATAAATATTAATTACAAAATAAATTGAGTTAGACAAATATAATTTATATAATTTATTTTTCATCAAAAAATTATTGATAAACTTTTTAAAAGGAAAAAATTTTCAAAACAAAAAATTATTATATAGTAATATATTTTATTTTTATTCTAAATCATTTAGGTTTTGTAATTATATTTTAATTGATATTTATCTTATTAATAATAGATTATTAATTTATTTTTTGATCATTATTAGAATATTTATCAATAAAATTGTTTATATTGAATTTATATGATATATAAATATAATGATTAGTATAACTAAATATTTTATTCACGTTTGAAAAAAAAATTAAAAATTATTATATTTTAAAAGGTTATAACCTTTGAAAATATCAAAAAATAATAAAAATAAATTTTTTGTTTTTTTATTTTTTAAATAAAACCTATAAACCACTAAATACTAGGTGTGCTCATGGCATGGGACGGGATGGGGATTACAAATCTCAAGTCCCTTCCCATAGTTCTCAGATTTTTTTTTGAAGATCCACACCCATCCCATTGGTTGAAAATATTTGGATGGGACGGGTAGTAGATCGGGGATTTTGGTTAAGAGAAAATGGTTCCGGGACGGAACGGAGTTCGGACATTTTTTCAATTTATTTTCTTCAAACTAGTCAAGTTAGTTCATGTCGAAACCTTTTATTGTACCATTTATCATTCCTTAGTTATGTTTCTTTCAAATTGGGCCAATTTTGTTTTGTCAAATAGGCTGAATACTGCAAACGAGTTCCACCACCTTGTCAAAACCTTTGATGTCCAGAAAAGGATAGAAATGTTAAATAGAACTAGACCTAGTTGTGTGCTTAATTTGGTTCTTTGTTTTGTCACAAGTTGGCTTTGTTCAGATGAGTGAAAGTTGACCATAATATCAATACTACATTTTGTAAACAATTACTTAAAAAATTAAGGAATAGCTAAAGATGACCACAAACATTGGTAGCAACAATTACTACTGAAGTAATTACTAAAATTAGTCAGCTTAATATAACAAAAAAAATACAACTAATAACAATCTTGTTAATAACATTTCAAAGGTCCATCCCGGAACAGCAACGAAAATCCAAACCCAATTAATTATCTCTTCTACAACTGCTCCCTTTTCTTACTCCACTGTAGAAGGACAACCAAAGAAGAAACATGTTAATCATGTAGACATAAATTTCTTAGATGAAACAGAAATAAAAAAACAAAATATTACCTTATAAAATTTAATACACCCATTCCAAATTTAATTGGCCAACTATAGTTAGAAGAATATTTGGATCCTGTGACCCCTCTGAAAATTGTAATTGAACCATATTTTTATTAAATTGAATGAATAAAATAAATAAAAGTAATATTTAATATTTACAAGATTTTATACTAACCTGATTCATTATCATCAAGGTCTTGAACTAATTCTTCAATTTCAATAGGTTTGTTTGAGCTTCTCAACCAATCTTGTAGACCAATTAGAACTTCAGCTGTAATAGGTGTTAAATAACTCTTAAATTTATCTAAAGTTTCCTGCCTAGTGCTAAATGTAGATTTGTAGGCCATAGTAGATGCTTGGATAGCTAATACATACCTTGCTACCTTTGCCAAAGAAGGATACCTAACCTCATTTACCTTCCACCAGTTTAAAAGATCAAAATCAATTCTATTTTTTTCAAGTTTGTCCTCCAAGTACCTATCCAACTCTTCCCAAGCTACAACTTTTGTTCTTTCTCAAATTCAATAAAAAAAATCATCAACATAAGTATCACTACCATCAAAGAAATCATCATTTATCTTCAACACAGTAAAAGAGAAATCATCTTCTTTTGATTCAACTTCATTTGAATCTTTATAATCATCCATCATCTCATATAAAACATCTATAACCTTTTTCACCAAAATTTTAGCCAATTCCTCTCCATAATGCTAAGTGTAATTAACCTTAAGATATTTGAGCTAATATCTAGGATCCAACACTACTGCTACAAAAAGCATAATATTTGTTGACAGAAGAGAAACCCAATATTTGTTGAATTTATGCCTCATTTTCATACCCAATTCAAACACCATTATATCTCTACTATTTTCACAAAGCTCAATTTTTTTTCAAAATTCAAATAATATAAGAAAAATAAACACTAGAGGTAGAATATTATAAGCCAGAAAATTTACAAGTTACCTCATAAAAAGTTTTAAAGAAACGAGCCAAAATTTTGGCGTTTGTTCAGTCTCTCTCAGTTGGAACGTTTGAACCAAACTCCTTCAAAAACCTTTTGTCTTTGTCCACCAACTTTTCAAATTCTTTTTGATATTTTATATCAGTTTGTAGCATTAAATAAGTTGAATTCCATCTTGTAGGACAATCTAATTGCAATGAAGATCCATATGTCGAGTTTGCTTCTTCAACACATAACTTAAACATATTTAATCTTTTAGGGACTACTCCTCTCATATTTTACCACACCTCTAATTTTATGAATAGCACCCTCTACTACTACAATGCCATCTCTGACAATTAAGTTTAGAATATGAGCACAACATCTCATATGAAAATGCTCGGCTCTCAAAGGTACAACACTTTTCTTCACAAGCCTTTTTTTCAATTGTTCAACTCCAACATCATTATTTGATGCATTGTCAATAGTAATGCACATCAAATTTATCAAACCCCATTCATTCATGCAAAACTCAATAGCATTTCTAATATTAACTTCAGGATGACTTTTAATTACACAAAAGCCTTTTATGCATATTCCGTTGAGAATCGATGAAATTAACAGTCAAACATATATAAGACATATTTTGAATGCTAGTCCAAGTGTCAGAAGTCAATGAAACTCTAGAACAATTAGATGATATGCTATCAAATAATTTCTTTTTTTCCTTCACAAATAAAGAAAAACAATCCATTAGTGTAGAGTGCCTAGATGGAATTTTAAATTGAGGCAGACTAACTTCACAAAACTCCTTAAATTCATCCCTCTTAACAAACAAAAAAGGCAATTCATCTTTTATGATCATTTTCACCAAAGACTCCATAACTAGTTGTTGATCAAATTGCCAACAAGTTAATTTTATTATCCTCTGAACTAGTATCTTTAATGAAACTCAACAAACATTGTGACTTGTCTTTACCTTTGTGAGCTTTTATTAATTCTTTTTGTGTGGAAATTTCCTACAAGTCTCTCTCAAGTATTTTTATAAACCCGTAGTACCTTGATCACTTTTTGCCAAATATTATTTCCTACACAATATACAAGCTGCCCTACCAGTTTAATTTCCCTCTAAATCAACTAATATCTCATAAGTTTCCCAAATAGCAGACTTATACTTTTTATGAGCTTGAGGTTCAGATGTACCTTGACTTTCTTTTACAATTAGAATTGACTTTCTTTTACAATAGAAGATGATTTACCATTACTTTGAACATTTGAGATGTGATCATCTTTAATTTATTGTATTTTTCACTTACCGGTGGATTGTGCCATCTGCATTGCCATTCATTAATATGATATGTTAAGCATAAATACATATAAATATTTCAAACAAGCAAGCTCTACAAAACTAACTGTAACACATTCAGCCCACTCATTTGGCCCAACAACAACACCACAACCAATACTCAAGAAAATTGACTGAGACACATAATAATAATAATTAAAACTCAATTCTCATCAGAAAAACAAAACAAAAGGCTGGAGGCATATGAGACATGGTGGAGGCAACCAGAAGTGCGATGGACATGGGCTCGACTGGATTTAACACGGCTGGAACCGCATAAAGTCGCCTCGAACTCATTGGAACAGCAATAGCTGCATCAGAATTGAATGGGCAGTAGCGGAAATTGAGGCATCTTCATGTTATATTCATGGTTCTAGTATCAGTTTTTTAGGATGGGATGGTTCTCGGGATGGATATTGCCTAAGATCCAAAACCATCCCAAAAGAAAAAATACGTGACAGAACAGGATGGTAAAAGTCAAAGTCAATAGAATTTTTTCAGTCCCGATTCTTTCGGGACGAGACTTTGGGTCGGGTCGCGAATCTCCGAGTCCCGTGAGCACACCTACTAAATACATATAAAGTTAAATCAGTAAACTCCTAAACTCCGTAATAGCTAAATACATAAACCATTAAACCGCTAAATACTACTTAAAAATTAATAAATCTATTTTTTTGCTATTTATTATATTTTTAAATATTCATTTTAATTATTTATTAGTGTATTTATTTAGAAATATTTATTACAAAATAAATTATGTGTGGGAGAAATATAATTTAAATCATATATTATTTATCTAATAAAAATATACGCTTATAAAAGAAGAATAAATTTAAAAATTAAAAATTATTATCAAGTAATATAAGTTACTTTAATTTTGAATCAATTTGGGTTTTGTAAATATTTTTTAATTAATATTAACCTAATATTAATAGTTTATAAATTTAATTTTTGATCATTATTATAATATCTATCAATAAAATTATTTATATTAAATTTATATGATATATAATTTTTAATATTATTATAACAAAGTATTGCATTAAAATTTCAAAAAATTATAAATATTATTATATTTTTAAATGTTATAACCTATGAAAATGATAAAAAATTATAAAAATTTTTTCTGTTATTTTATTTTTTTAAATAAAACCTATAAACCACTAAAAGCCTAAAAACATAAATCGCTAAACTGCTAACGACAAAACCTCTAAATACATAAATCATTAAACTGGTATACATTAATAATAAATCATAAATCTCATTTTAATTTTTATTGAGTATAATTTTAAAGTTTTATTTTAATTATTTATCAATTTATTTTATAGATATATTAATTACTAAATAAATTATTAGTGAGATAGATCTAATTTAAATTAAACTGGTATCCCTAAATAATAAATAATAAAACTCATTTTTTTTCATTATAATTTTAAATATTCTTTTTAATTATGTATTTGTTTATTTATATATAAATATTAATTACAGAATAAATTGAGTTAGACAAATATAATTTATATAAATTATTTTTCATAAAAAAATTATTGATAAACTTTTTAGAAGAAAAAAAAATTTCAAAACAAAAAATTATTATATAGTAATATAGTTTGCTTTTCTTTTGAATCATTTTAGGTGTTGTAATTATATTTTAATTGATATCTATCTTATTAATAATAGATTACTAATTTATTTTTTGATCATTATTAGAATATTTATCAATAAAATTGTTTATATTGAATTTATATGATATATAAATATATTGATTATTATAACTAAATATTGGATTCACATTTAAAAAAAAATTAAAAATTATTATATTTTCAAAGGTTATAACCTTTGAAAATATAAAAAAATAATAAATATATATTTTTTATTATTTTATTTTTTTAATAAAACCTATAAACGACTAAATGTATACACAGTTAAATCAGTAAACTTTTAAACCTTATAATGCCTAAATACTTAAACCATTAAACTGCTATATACTACTTAATAATTTATAAATCTAATTTTTATTTCTATTTATTATAATTTTAAATATTCATTTTAATTATTTATTAGTTTATTTTTATAGAAATATTTATTACTAATTAAATTATGATAGCGACATATATATTTTATTTAATTTATTTTTAATAAAAAAAAATATATGCTTATAAAAGAAGTAAAAATTTAAAATTTAAAAATTTAAAATTAATATCCAGTAATATATTTTACTTTAATTTTGAATCAATTTGGGTTTTGTAAATATTTTTTAATTAATATCAATCTTTTTATTAATAGTTTATTAATTTAAATTTTCATCATTATTATATTATCTATCAATAAAATTGTTTATATTGAATTTATATGATATATAATTATTAATATTATTATAACTAAATATTGTTTTCACATTTCAAAAAATATAAAATATTATTATATTTTCAAAGGTTATTACCTATGAAAATGAGAAAAAATTACAAATTTTTTTTCTGTTATTTTATTGTTTAAATAAAACCTATAAACCACTAAATGCCTAAAAACATAAATTGATAAACTCCTAAATGATAAAACCTCTAAATACTTAGACCATTAAATAGGTGTACATTAATAAAAAATCATAAATCTCAATTTAATTTTTATTAAGTATAATTGTAAATTTTTATTATAATTATTTATAAGTTTATTTTTATAGAAATATTAATTACAAAATAAATTATTAGTGAGACAGATCTAATTTAAATAATTTTTTTTTCATCAAAAAAAAAATATATCCTTATATAAAGAGGCAAAATTTTTTTTAAGAAAATATATTATTTAGTAATTTATTTTATTTTTATTTTGAATCATTTTAGATTTTGCAATTATATTTTAATTTATATCATTCTTATTAATAATAATTTATTAATTTTTTATTGATCATTATTATAATATCTATTAATAAAATTATTTATATTGACTTTACATTATATATAATTATTAAGATTATTATTACTGAATATTATATTCACATTTAAAAAAATTAAAAATTATTTTAATTTCAAAGGTTATAACCTTCAAAAATTAAAAAAAAATCAAAAAATTAAAAAATATAAATCACTAAACGCCTAAACACTTAAATAACTAAACCCCAAAATACCTAAATACCTAAACCATTAAAACTGTATATCCTTAATAATAAATAATAAATCTCACTTTTATTTGTATTCATTATAATTTTGAATATTCATTTTAATTATTTATTAGTTTATTTTTATAGAATTATAAATTAAAAATTAATTATGAGGAGGACAAATATAATTTAAATAATTTACTATTAATAACAAAAAATATAAACTTATAAAAATAAGCAAAACATCAAAGAAAGTATTATTTTGTAATATATTTTACTTTGATTTTGAATAAATTTACGTTTTGCAAATATATTTAAAATAATATTTATCTTATTAATAATAGTTTATTAATTTATTTTTTGATCATTAATATAATATATTTCAATATAATTGTTTATTTTAAATTTTCATGATATATAATTATTAAGATTATCATAGCTAAATATAGTATTCACATTTAAAAAAAATTTAAAAATTGATATATTTTCAAATTTTATAACCTTCAAAAATGAGAAAAAATAACAAAAATAATTTTTTTTGTTATATCATTATTTAAATAAAACTTATTAACCACTAAATGCATAAATAATTAAATCTCTAGACTCCTAAACACCAAAATCCCCTAAATACTTAAACTAGTAAACCTATATAACCTAAATAATAAATAATAAATCTCATTTTTATTTGTATTCATTATAATTTTAAATATTCATTTTAATTATTTTTTTAGTTTATTTTTATAGAAATATTAATTACAAATTAAATAATGAGTGAGACATTTATAATTTAAATAAATTATTTTTTATGAAAAAGAATAAGCTTATAAAAATAAACAAAATTTCAAAAATTTAAAATTTTATTTAGTAATATAATTTTCTTTGATTTTGAATTCTTTTGGTTTCTATAAATATATTTTAATTAATATCTATCTTATTAATAATAGTTTATTATTTTATTTTTGATCATTATAATAATATATATTAATAAATTTTTTTAAATTGAATTTACGACAAATATAATTTTTAAGATTATTATAACTAATTATTGTATTCCTATTTTATAACTATTAAATAATTATTATTTTTTCAATGGTTATAACATTTGAAAATCATAAAAATTCATAAATATAAATTTTTTGTTATTTATTTGATTAAATAAAACCTATAAACATCTAAATGTGTAAACATATAAATCAATAATCTCATTAACCCCAAAACCACAAAAAAAATGAACCATTAAATAGGTATACCCAAAATAATAAATCATATATTTCTTTTTTATTAGTATTCATTATAATTTTAAATATTCATTTTAAAAATTTTCAATTTTTTTTAAAAATAATTACTAATTACAAAATAAATTATTAGCGAGACAAATATAATTTACTTATTTTATTATTCATCAAAAATTATATAGGCTTATAAATGGATACAAAAATTTAAAAATTTATAATTAATATTTCGTAAAATATTTCAGTTTGATTTTGATTCATTTTAGATTTTGAAAATATATTTTAAACAATATTTAGCTTATTACTAATTATTTATTATTTCTATATGATCATTATTATAATATATATCAATAAAATAGTTTATATTGAATTTATATGATATATAATTATTATGATTATTATTACGTCATATTATATTCACTTTTCAAAAAAAATTATAAATTATTGTATTTTCAAAGTTTATAACATTAAAAAATGAGAAAAAATAACAAAAATAATTTTTTTTTATTTTATTTTTTATATAAAACCGATAAACCACTAAATGACTAAATTCTAAAATGACTAAACTCCTAAACCTTGAAGCCCATAAATACTTAAAACATTAAATTAGTATAGTCCAAATAATAAATCATAAATCTAATTTTTATTAGTATTCATTATAATTTTAAATATTCATTTTAATTATTTATCTGTTTATTTTTATAGAAATATTAATTACAAAATAAATTATTAGAGTGACGTATATAGTTTAATAATTTATTTTAATTTATATATCTTAATTTGATTATTATTTAGTAATAATAATCAATTATTAAACTCAATATATAGTTTATTTTTTATTAAAAAATGCATATAAAAAAACGGAAATTTTTAAAAATAAATAATTATTATTTAGTAATATATCTTATTTTGATTATGAATCATTTTAGATTTTACAATTATATTTTAATTTATATCATTCTTATAAATACTAGTTTATTAATTTATTTATTAATCATTATTATAATATGTATTAATAAAATTATTTATATTGAGTATACATTATATATGATTATTAAGATTATTATTACTAAATATTATATTCACATTTAAAAAAAATTAAGAATTATTATATTTTCAAAGGTTATAACCTTCAAAAATTAAAAAAAAAATCAAAAAATTAAATTTTTTGTTTTTTCATTCTTTAAATAAAATCTATAAATCACTAATGGTCTAAACAATTAAATCACTAAACTCCTTAACCAGAAAACCCCTAAATACCTAAACCATTAAACCGGTATATCCTGAATAATAAATAATAAATCTCAATTTTATTTGTATTCATTATAATTTTAAATATTCATTTTAATTATTTATTAGTTTATTATTATAGAATTATAAATTACAAAATAAATTAAGAGTAAGACAAATATAATTTAAATAATTTATTTTTAATAACATAAATATAAACTTATAAAAAAAGCAAAACATTAAAAAAATTTTTATTTAGTAATATATTTAACTTTGATTTGAATAAATTTAGTTTTTGCAAATACTTTCTAAATAATATCTATTTTATTAATAATAGTTTATTAATTTATTTTTTGATCATTATTATAATATCTATCAATTTAATTAATTATATTAAATTTAAATGACTTATATTTATGAAGATTATTATAAATAAATATTATATTTACATTTGAAAAAAATTTAAAAATTATTATATTTTCAAAGGATATAACATTCAAAAATTAGAAAAAAAAAAAAAAAAATTTTATGTTATATCATTGTTTAAATAAAACTTATACACCACTAAATCCCTAAACACTTAAATCTCTAAACTCCTTAACACAAAAGCTCGTAAATACTTAAACCTTTAAACTCATAAACCTTGATTATAATTTAAATAATTTATTAAAATATTAATTACACAATAAATTATGAGTGATACAAATTTAATTTAAATAATTTATTTTTCATCAAAAGAAATATATAAGCTTATAAAAAGTAGCACAAACTAAAAAACAAAAAGTATTATTTAGTAATAAATTCTACTTTGATTTTGAATAATTTTAGATTTTGCAATTATATTTTAATTTATATTTATCATATTAATAATAGCATAATAATTTATTTTTTGATAATTAATTTAATATCTATCAATAAAATTTTTTATATTTTGTTTAGATTATATATAATTATAATGATTTTTATTACTAAATATTGTATTCACATTTTTATAAAATTTTATAATTATTATATTTATAAAGGTTATAACCTTTGAAAATGTGAGAAAATATCAAAATTAATTTTTTTGTTATTTCATTGTTTAAATAAATCCTATAAACCACTAAATGCCTAAACACTTAATTCAATAAATCCTAAATCTTTAAAACCCTAAAAATATAATCCTTTTAAACAAGTTTATCCTAAGTAATAAATAATAAATCTCAATATTACTTTTTTTCATTATAATTTAAAATATTCATTTTCATTATTTATTCGTTTAATTTTATATATATATTAATTACAAAATTAATTATAAGTTAACAAATTTAATTTATATAAATTATTTTTCATCGAAAAATATAGATAAACTTATAAAAAAAATAAAAAATTTTAAAACTATAATTTATTATATAGTTATATAATTTGCTCTCCTGAATCATTTTAGATTTTGTAATTATATTTTAATTGATATCTATCTTATTAATAATTGTTTATCAATTTATTTTTTGATCATTATTAGAATATTTATCAATAAAATTGTTTATATTGAATTTATATGATATATAAATATAATGATTATTATAACTAAATATTGAATTCACTTTTGAAAAAAATTTAAAAATTATTATATTTACAAAGCTTATCAACTTTGGAAATATGGTAAAATAATAAAAATAAATTTTTTGTTATTTTATTTTTTAAATAAAACCTATAAAGCACTAAATGCATGCACAATTATATCAGTAAACTTCTAAACCCCGTAATGCCTAAAAATATAAACCATTAAACTGCTATATACTACTAAATAATAAATAAATTTAATGTTTATTTCAATTTATTATTATTGTAAATATTCATTTTAATTATTTATTAGTTTATTTTTATAGAAATTTTTATTACAAAATAAATTATGAGTGCGACACATATAATTTAAATAATTTATTTTTAATCAAAAAAATATATACGCTTTTAAAAGAAGTATAAAAGAAGTATTATTAAATATTAAAAATTATTATCAACTAATATATTTTACTTTAATTTTGAATCAATTAGGGTTTTGCAAATATTTTTTAATTAATATCTATCTTATTATAAATAGTTTATTAATTTAAATTATATATCATTATTATAATATATATCAATAAAATTATTTATATTTATTTTAAATGATATAGAATTATTAAAATTATTATAACAAAATATTGAATTCAAATTTAAAAAACTTTTAAATATTATTATATTTTCAAAGGTTATAACATTTGAAAATGATAAAAAATTACTATTTTTATTTTTATTTTATTGTTTAAATAAAACCTATAAATCACTAAATGACTAAAAAGATAAATCGCTAAACTACTAAATGACAAAACCTCAAAATTCTTAAACCATTAAACTGGTATACATTAATAATAAATCATAATTCTCATTTTAATTTTTATTCAGTATAATTTTAAATTTTTATTTTAATTATTTATCAGTTTATTTTTATAGAAATATTAATTACAATATAAATTATTAGTGAGACAGATATAACTTAAATTAAACCAGTATACCCTAAATAATAAATAATAAATCTCATTTTTTTTTTCATTATAATTTTTAATATTCATTTTAATTATTAATTTTTTATTTTTATATACATATTAATTAAAAAATAAATTATGAGTTAGAAAAATATAATTTATTTAAATTATTTTTAATCAAAAAAATATAGATAACCTTTTTAAAATAAAAAAAAATTTCAAAACAAAAAATTATTATATAGTAATATATTTTGCTTTGCTTATGAATCATTTTATGTTTTGTAATTATATTTTAATTGATATCTATCGTATTAATAATAGATTATTAATTTATTTTTTGATCATTATTAGAATATTAATCACTAAAAATATTCATGTTGAATTTATATGATATTTAAATATAATGATTATTATAACTAAATATTGAATTTTCTTTAAAAAAAATTTAAAAATTATTATATTTTCAAAAGTTATATCCTTTGAAAATATCAAAAAATAATAAAAATAAATGTTTTGTTATTTTATTTTTTTAAATAAAACCAACAAACCACTAAATGCCTACACAATTAAATAAGTAAACACCTAAACCCCGTAATACCTAAATACATAAACCATTAAACTGCTATATAATACATAATAATTAATAAATCTAATTTTTATTCCTATTTATTATAGTTTTAAATATTCATTTTAATTATTTATTAGTTTATTTTTATAGAAATATTTATTATAAAATAAATTATGGTGCAACAAATATAATTTAAATAATTTATTTTTAATCAAAAAATATATATACGCTTATAAAAGAAGTAAAAATTTAAAAATTAAAAATTATTATCCAGTAATATATTTTACTTTAATTTTATATCAATTTGGGTTTTGTAAATATTTTTTAATTAATATCTATCTTATTATTAGTAGTTTATAAATTTAATTTTTGATGATTATTATAATATCTGTCAATAAAATTATTTATATTGAATTTATATCATATTTAATTACTAATATAATAATAACTAAATATTGTATTCACATTTCAAATAATTTTAAATATAATTATATTTTCAAAGGTTATAACCAATGAAAATGAGAAAAAATTAAAATATTTTTTTTGTTATTTTATTAATTAAATAAAACCTATAAACCACTAAAGGCCTAAAAACCTAAATCTCTAAACTCCTAAAAGAGAAAACCTCTAAATACTTAAACCATTAAACTAGTATAGATTAATAATAAATCATAATTATCATTTTTATTTTTATTCAGTATAATTTTAAATTTTTATTTTAATTAATTTTTAGTTTATTTTTATAGAAATATTAAATACAAAATAAATTATTAGTTAGAGAGATCTAATTTAAATTAGACCGGTATACCCTAAATAATAAATCTCATTTTTTAATTATAATTTTAAATATTCATTTTAATTATTTATTTGTTTATATTTATATAAATATAAATTCCAAAATAATTTGAGTTACACAAATATAATTTATATAAATTATTTTTCATCAAAAAATTATAGATAAACCTTTTAAAAGAAAAAAAAATTCAAAACCAAAAATTATTATATAATAATATATTTTGCTTTGCTTCTGAATCATTTTAGGTTTTGTAAATATATTTTAATTGATATCTATTTAATTAATAATAGATTATTAAGTTCTTTTTTCATCATTATTAAAATATTTATCAATAAAAATGTTTATATTGAATTTATATCATATATAAATATAATGATTATTATAACTAAATATTATATTCACTTTTGAAAAAAAATTTAAAGTTATTATATTTTCAAAGGTTATAACCTTTGAAAATGTGAAAAAATAAAAATAAAATATTTTTTCATTGTTATTCTATTGTTTAAATAAAACCTATACACCACTAAATGCCTCAGCATTTAAATCACTAAACTACAAATCTCGATACCCCTATATAGATAATCCTTTAAACTAGTATACACTAAATAATAATTAATAAATCACATTTTTATTTGTTTTCATTATAATTTAAAAAAATTATTTTGATTTTTAGTTTTTTATTTGTATATCTGTATTAATTATAAATTAAATTGAGTTAAAAATATAATTTATAAAAATTATTTTTCATCAAAAAATAGAAAAGCTTATAAAAAGAATAAAAATTTAAAAACAAATAATTATTATTTAGTAATATATTTTGCTTTACATTTGAATCATTTTAGGTTTTGATATCATATTTTAAGTAATATCAATCTTATTCATAATAGACTTTTAATTTATTTTTTTATAATTACTAGAATATCTATCAATAAAATTATTTATATTGAATTTAAATGATATATAATTATTATGATTATTATAAATAAATATTATATTCACATTTGAAAAAAATTTAAAAATTATTATATTTTAAAAAGTTATAACCGTAAAAAATTAGAAAAAATAATAAAAATAAATTTTTAGTTATTTTATTTTTTAAATAAAACCTATAGATCATTAAATGATTACTTACTTAAATCCGTAAGTTCATAAACTCCGAAACACATAAATACATAAACATTTTAATAGCTATATTTTACTTTTTAAATAATAAATCTCATTTATATTTCTATTTATTATAATTTTAAATATTCATTTTAATTATTTATAGGTTAATTTTTTAGAAAAATTAGTTCTAAATAAATTTTGAATGAGACAAATAATATTTAACTAATTTATATTTAATCAAAAAATATATATATATAAGCTTAAAAAAAGAAGGAAAAATTTAAAAATTAAATATTATTATTTAGCAATATATTTTGGTTTGATTTTTATCATTTTATGTTATGTAAATATATTTTTATTAATATTTAGTTTTTTAATAATAGATTGTTAATTGAATTTTTGATCGTTATTATAATATCTATAATTAAAATTGTTTATATTTAATTTATATGATATATAATTAGTAATATTAATATAATTATACATGGTATTCATATATCAAAAAATTTTAAAAATTATTTTCTTTTCAAAGATTATAACCTTTGAAAATTAGAAAAAATCAAATTTTTTTTATTTTTATTATATAAATAATACCTATAAACCACTAAATGCCTAAAAACATAAATTGTTAAATTTCTAAAGGAAAAACCCCGTAAATAATTTAACCATTAAACTAGTATACTATATATAATAAATAATAAATCTCATTTTTATTAGTATTCATTATAATTTTAAACATACCGCTTAATTATTGATTGGTTTATTTTTATAGAGATATAAATTAAAAAATAAATAATTATTGAGACAAATATAATTCTAAAAAATTTATTTGTCATCAAAAAATATATAAGCATATAAATGGATACAAAAATTTAAAAATTTAAAATTAATATTTAGTAAAATATTTCACTTTGATTTTGAATCATTTTAGGTTTTTCAAATATCTTTTAAACAATATTTATCTTATTAATAATTGTTTATTATTTTTTATGATCTTTATAATAATATATACCAATAAAAGAATTTATATTGAATTTATATTATATTTAATTATTATGATTATTAACTTCATATTGTATTCACTTTTCAAAAAAAAAAATTAAAACTTATTATATTTTCAAAGGTTATAATCTTCAAAAATGAGAAAAAATAACAAATATACTTTTTTTATTTTATTTTATAAATAAATCCTATAAACCACTAAATGACAAAATATTAAAATGACTAAACTCGTAATCCCCGAAGCTCATAAATACTAAAAACATTAAATTAGTATAGTCTAAATAATAAATCATAATTCTCATTTTTATTAGTATTCATTATATTTTTTAATATTCATTTTAATTATTTATCAGTTTATTTTTATAAAAATATTAATTACAAAATAAATTATTAGTGAGACAGAAATAATTTAAATAATTTATTTTTCATCAAAAATAATATATATGCTTATAAAAAGAAGAAAAATTTTTAAAATAAAAAATTATTTTTTATTAATATATCTTATTTTGATTTTGAATCATTTTAGATTCTACAATTGTATTTTAATTTATATCATTCTTATTAATACTAGTTTATTAATTAATTTATTGATCATTATTATAATATTTATTAATAAAATTATTTATATTTAGTTTACATTATATAAAATTATTAATATTATTATAACTAAATATTATATTCACATTTAAACAAAATTAAAAATTATTATATTTTCAAAGGTTATAACCTTCAAAATTTTAAAAAAAATCTAAAAATTAAATTTTTTGTTTTTTTTATTCTTTAAATAAAAACTATAAATCACTAAAGGTCTAAACAATTAAATTACTAAACTCCTAAACCACAAAACACCTAAATACTTAAATCATTAAACTGGTATATCCTGAATAATAAATAATAAATCTCAATTTTATTTGTATTCATTATAATTTTAAATATTCATTTTAATTATCTATTAGTTATTATTATAGAATTATAAATTACAAAATAAATTATGAGTAAGACAAATATAATTTAAATAATTTATTTTTAAAAACAAAAATATGAACTTATAAATAAAAGCAAAACATTAAAAAAATTATTTTTTAGGAATATATTTTACATTGATTTTGAATAAATTTAGATTATGCAAATATATGTTAAATTATATCTATCTTATTAATAATAGTTTATTAAATTTTTTTTGATCATTATTATAATATCTAGAAATGTAATTTTTTATATTGAATTTAAATTACTTATAATTATTAAGATTATAATAACTTAATATTATATTTACTTTTGAAAAAAATTTAAAAATTATTATATTTTCAAATGTTATAACCTGGGAAAATGTGAAAAAAAATCAAAAATAATTTTTTTTGTTATTTTATTGCTTAAAGAAAACCTATAAACCACTAAATGCCTAAAACATAAATCACTTAACTTCTAAACAACAAAACCCTTCAATACTTTAAACAATTAAATATATATATACATTAATAATAATTCATAAATTTAAATTTAATTTTTATTCAGTATAATTTTAAATTTTTATTTTAATTATTTAATAGTTTATTTTTTAGAAATATTTATTACAAAATAAATTATTAGTAAGATAGATATAATTTAAATTAAACCGGTATACCCTAAATAATAAAGAATAAATATTATTTTTTTTCATTATAATTTTAAATATTCATTTTAATATTTATTTGTTTATTTTATATATATATTAATTACAAAATAAATTATTAGTTAGACAAATAAAATTTATATAAATTATTTTTCATCAAAAAATTATAGATAAACTTTAAAAAGAAAAAAAAACTCAAAACAAAAAATTATTATATAGTAATATATCTTTGCTTTGCTTGTGAATTTTTGGTTTTGTAATTATATTTTAATTGATATCTATCTTATTATTAGTAACAAAAAAAATTTTGTAATTTTTTCTCATTTTCATTGGTCATAATCTTTGAAATTATAATAATATTTAACATTTATTGAAACGTGAAAATAATATTTAGTTATAATAATATTAATAATCATATAAATTCAATATAAACAATTTTATTGATATATATTATAATAATGATCAAAGATTAAATTAATAAACTATTAATAATAAGATAGATATTAATTAAAAAATATTTACAAAACCCAAATTGATTCAGAATTAAAGTAAAATATATTACTTAATAATAATTTTTAATTTTTAAATTTTTACTTATTTTATAAGCGTAAATACTTTTATTGATTATAAATAAATTAGTTAAATTATATTTCCCACACTCATACTTTATTTTGTAATAAATATTTCTAAAAAAATAAACTAATAAATAATTAAAATGAATATTTAAAATTATAATAAATAGAAATAAAAATTAGATTTATTAATTATTAATTAGTTTATAGCGGTTTAATGGTTTATGTATTTAGGGATTACGAGGTTTAGGAGTTTACTGATTTAACTGTGTATACATTTAATATTTGTTTATACAAATAGATTATCAAAAAATAAATTAAATATACAGCAATAAAAAATCTTAAATCTCATTTTAATTTGTATTTATTATAATTTTAAATATTAATTTTAAATATTAATTTTAAAAATTAATTTTAAAAATTAATTTTAAATATTTATTAGTTTATTTTTTATTTAAATATTAAATACAAAATAAATAATTAGTCAGACAAATATAATATTAAAAATTTTCTTTTAATAAAAAAGAATATAATCTTATAAAAAGAAGTAAAAATTTTAAAACAAAAAATTATTATTTAGTAATAAATTTTACAATGATTTTGAATCATTTTTGGTTTTGTAATTATATTTTAATAGATATCTATCTTTTTAATAATAGAGTATTAATTTATTTTTTGATAATTATTAGAATATTTATCAATAAAATTGTTTATATTGAATTTACATTATATATAATTATAAAGATTATTATAATTAAAATTTATATTTACATTTGAAAATATTTTAAAATTATTATATTTTTAAGGGGTATCATCCTTGAAAATGAGATAAAATCACAAAAATTTTTTTTGTTATTTTATTGTTTATATAAAACCTATAAACTACTAAATACCTAACGTTTAAAGCATTAAACTCCTAAACTCCTAAACCCTTAAATACTTAAACATTTAAACCAGCTTTAAGGGTTTAAGTATTTATAAATAGTATATAAATATCTATCAATAAATAATAGTTTATTAATTTATTTTTTGATCATTATTATATTTATATTTAGTTTATTAATATCTATCAATAAATTGTTTATTTTTAATTTAAATGATATATAATTATTAATTTTATTATAACTAAATATTGCATTCACATTTAAAAAAAAATTTAAAATTATTATATTTATTATGGTCATAACCATCAAAATTGATAAAAAATTTGAAAAATAATTTTTTTGTTATTTCATTATTTAAATAAAAAATATAAACTACTAAATGCCTAAACACTTAAATCACTAAATTCCTAAACTCCTAAATACTTAAATCATTAAACTGGTATACCCTAAATAATTAATCATAAATCTCATTTTTATTTGTATTCATAATAATTTCAATATTCATTTTAATTATTTATTAGTTTATTTTTATAGAAAGATTAATTGCAAAATAAAATTATGAATGAGACAAATATAATTTACATAATTTATCTTCATCAAAAAAATTTATAAGCATATAAAAAGAATCAAAAATTTAAAAATAAAAAATTATTATTTAATAATATATTTTACTTTGATTTTGAATCATTTTAGGTTTTGCAAATATATTTTAATTAATATATATCTTATTAATAATAGTTTATTAATCTATTAAATGATCAGTATTATAATATCGATCAATAAAATTATTTATATTGAATTTACATGATATTTAATTTGTAAGATTATTATAATTAAATATTGTATTAACATTTGAAAAAAAATTAAAAATTATAATATTTTCAATGGTTATAACCTTGAAAATGAGAAAAAATCATAAAAATCATTTTTTGTTATTTAATTATTTAAATAAAACCTATAAACCACAAAATACCTAAATACTTAAATTACTAAACTCCTAACCCCTTGTACTGCTGCACCAAACACACATAGCTACGGATCACAGTACACACGTGCACATATTATTGTTCATTTTGGTGTAGCATTTAGAGGGGCCGGAAAGTCCTAGAAGTAGCCAGAAGTATGGACCACCAGCTTATATAGGGCCCCACTAGCAAGCCGGTATGATAATATTTACACAACTAACGAGACATAGCAAAGTGGTCTAGAGTAAACATAGGAGTAGCTAGGAGTGGGTCCCTCTAGCCGTATCAGCAGCATAGAGGGCCACACAACCATCGCACAATAGGAGTATCGAATAATCCATGATTAATTGGAGAGCCGGGAAAATCCGAATCATCACCAAGCATGGCCAATAAACAACGGAGTCCAGACCATCCACACGGGAGCAAAAGATTCAAACTTGTAGTTTATGTTTGTAGTCTTATTTGTATTTTGGACTTTGTATGCACCATGTACTTGTAGAGACAGATGATGACATACTCACACACACAATCTTGTCTGTTCTCTATGTTGCATTCAATGAGGGAAACTGGACCCAACAGTATCTCTAAGTGGGGCCTACTAATGCATTTTGTAAATACACATTAGGCGATGCTACACTTCCGGGAGCAGAAGACCCATCTTTATAGAATTTTGTAATTTTACTTGTATTCTAGCTTGGTGTATGCGTAGATAATTAGACTATGAGATGGACCTTATCACACATGCACACCAATGCATACATTTTTTTGATATTTTGTCGGTGCAACATACAGCCACTTCTTGGAACTCGAGGAGGAAGCATTCTAACCCAGAAGATACACTTTTGAGGATCATTGGAGCAAAAGAATGTGGAATTCAGAGGTGAGAATGAATCGACAAAGTGCCGTAGATATGGACTTGTGGATTTATGGGTTTTCAGTTTTACATGTATTCCATTGCATAACAATGACATAGGCAAACGCTTGATGCTGAATGTCACACTCATGCACAATCTTATATTTGCTTAGTTTTAATATGGTGCATCATTCAGGTTCCTCCCAAAGGCTTAGAAAAATACGAATGGAAAGGACTTAGTGCGCATAATGACTCAATGACAACTCTGAAGTCAGGGAATGCTAGGTTCTTTTAGTTGTATTCGTACGCTTGGAATTATTAGGCATTATATTTTTTTATGTATTTTATGCATAAAATTATTAAGGTGCATAGGATTTGGTGGGCTGGCCTAAATTAATCAGCTTTTTAGTCTCTTGTAAGTTGTGTGCCTAAATGATAAATAAAGTATGTTTTTCCAAAAAAAAACCATAAACCCTAAACTTTAAATCCTAAACCTTAAACCATAAACGATACCCCTAATCCATATACCCTAAATCCTAAATCTCATGTTTTGCACTTTTATAATCAAATGACTAAGTGTTAAATTTAAATTGAAATTCATGACTTTTAGGAATGTCAAAGATTTATCTTTTTGTATATCTAACACAAAGTCATGACTCAAGGGGTGAGTTATGGATTCAATCTTTTTCTTGCTTTAGATTATTGTAGCATTAGCAATCATCATGATTGTATATTTTGTTTCCAGAACACAAAATCATAACAATGAGAATATGCCATAACTTGTGTCTCTCTATTGAACATATTGTTATGGCACTAATAATTATCATGACTACATATTTAATCATTATAATACTGGGTCACAGTATTGGATATGACCATAGCATGTGCATTTTATCTATATATTACAAAGTCATTGCACTAGGAATGATTGTAACTTTGGACATTCCTCAAGAGCAAAAGTCATGACCCTAGAAATAGTTAAAGCTCGAGTACTACTCTTTATAACTTTCTATAGCTAAAATTCTTGGGATTGGAAATATCACTATGGCTTTTTACTTTGATTTGTGACCTCAAGTGTCAATATACAAGACTAATTTTTTGAGCAATGATTAAAACCTTTCATACATTTGAATATGATTCATTTACACCTTTTTGGGTATTTTGAGCTTGTATACATAACTCATTTAATATAAAAAGAACGAAATGATACTTTTCATATCCATGAGGATATAAAAAAAAGGCTTAGACATGCCAATAAAATAAATTTTTTGATTCTTGATTGAAAGAGAGCCCATACTTTTTGCCATACTAAAACCGCCCTGGGACTAGTTTGTTCTAATAGGCTACAAGGTGGTTATTTTTTTAGAGGTGAACAATGTTTTAAAAAAATTACTTTGAGTGTGTGCATGAAAGATATTTTAGAAGAAATTGCAATTATCAATATAAATAGCATCCTCAACAACTAGCTATTTCAACACATAGGGGTACAACTTTGGTTTAGTCTGTTAGCGCACATGAATCAAATTACCTTTGATAGCCCAGTGAGACAGATTTAATTTAAATTAAACTGGTATATCCTAAATAATAAAAAATAAATCTCATTTTTTTTTTCATTTTAATTTTAAATATTCAAATTTAATTATTTATTTGTTTATTTTTATATAAATATTAATTACAAAATAAATTATGAGTTGCACAAATATAATTTATATAATTTATTTTTCATCAAAATAATATAGATAAACTTTTTAAAAGAAAAAAAAATTTCAAAACAAAAAATTATTATATAGTAATATATTTTGCATTGCTTCTAAATCATTTTAGGTTTTTTAATTATATTATAATTGATATCCATCTTATTAATAATAGATTATTAATTTATTTTTTGATCATTATTAGAATATTTATCACTAAAATTGTTTATATTGAATTTATATGATATATAAATATAATGATTTTTATAACTTATTATTGAATTCGCTTTTGAAAAAATTTAAAAATTATTATATTTTCAAAGGTTATAACATTTGAAAATATCAAAAAATAATAAAAATAATTTTTTTGTTATTTTATTTTTTAAATAAAATCTATAAACCACTAAATGCATACACAATTAAATCAGTTTACTCTTATACCCCCTAATACCTAAATACATAAACCATTAAACCAGTATATAATACATTATAATTAATAAATCTAATTTTTATTTCTATTTATTATAATTTTAAATATTCATTTAATTATTTATTAGTTTATTTTTATGGAAATATTTATTACAAAATAAATTATGAGTAATACAAATATAATTTAAATAATTTATTTTTAATCAAAAAAAAAAATATACGCTTATAAAAGAATTAATAATCACTAATTTTTTTATTATTTTATTGTTTAAATAAACCCTATAAACAACTAAATACCTAAAAACATAAATCGCTAAATTTTCAAATCACAAAACTTCTAAATACATAAACCATTAAACTGGGATACATTAATAATAAATCATAAATCTCATTTTAATTTTTATTCAGTATAATTTAAGATTTTTATTTTAATTATTTATCAGTTTTTTTTTATAGAAAAATTAATTATAAAATAAATTATTAGTAAGACAGATATAATTAAAATTAAACTGGTATACCCTAAATAATAATTAATAAATCTCATTTTTTTTTCATTATAATTTTAAATATTCATTTTAATTATTTATTTGATTATTTTTATATAAATATTAATTACAAAATAAATTATGAGTTACACAAATATAATTTATATAAATTAATTTTAATCAAAAAATATAGATAAACTTTTTAAAATAAAAAAAATTCAAAACAAAAAATTATTATATTGTAATATATTTTGCTTTGCTTTTGAATTATTTTAGGTTTTGTAATTATATTTTAATTGATATCTATCTTATTAATAATAGATTATTTATTTATTTTTTGATCATTATTATAATATTTATCAATAAAATTTGTTATATTGAATTTATATGATATATAAATATAATGATTATTATAACTAAATATTGTATTCACTTTTTAAAAAAATTTAAAAATTATTATATTTTCAAAGGTTATAACATTAAAAAATGAGAAAAAATAATAAAAATAAATTTTTTTATATTTCATTTTTTAAATAAAAACTATAGATCATTAAATGCTTACTTACTTATATCATTAAGCTCATAAATCACGAAACCCCTAAATACATAAACCGTTTAACAGCTATATACTACTTAACAAATTATTAGTGAGACGGATCTAATTTAAATTAAACCTGTATCCCTAAATAATAAATAATAAATAATAAATCTCATTTCTTTATTATAATTTTAAATATTCATTTTAATCATTTATTTGATTATTTATATATAAATATTAATTACAAAATAAATTATGAGTTAGACAAATATAATATATATAAATTATTATTCATCAAAAAAATATAAATAAACTTATTAAACGAAAAAAAAATTAAAAACAAAAAATTATTTTATAATAATATAATTTGATTTGCTTCTGATTCATTATTGGTTTTGTAATTATATTTTAATTGATATATATCTTATTAATTATAGATTACTAATTTTTTTTGATCATTATTAGAATATTTATCAATAAAATTTTTTATATTGAATTTATATGATATTTAAATATAATGATTATTATAACTAAATATTGAATTTTACTTTGAAAAAAATTTTAAAATTATTATATTTTCAGGTTATAACCTTTCAAAATGTGAAAAAATAAAAATTTTTTTTTTGATATTTCATTGTTTAAATAAAATTATACCCCACTAAATGCCAAAACACTTAAATCAATAACTCCTAAATCTTTAAAACCCTTAATAATAAATAATAATGCTTTTAAACCAGTAACTATAAATAATAAATAATAATCTTTTTAAACAGGTAACCCTAAATAATAAATAATAAATCTCAATATTATTTTTTCATTATAATTTTAAATATTGATTTTAATTATTTATTTGTTTATTTTTATATAAATATTAATTACAAAATAAATTATGAGTTAGACAAATATAATTTATATAAATTATTTTTCATTGAAATGAAAAATTATTTATTTTAAAAGAAAAAAAAATTTCAAAACAACAAATTATTATATAGTATTTATTTTGCTTTCTTTTCTAAACCATTTTTATATAGTAATATATTTTTTATCTAAATATTATTATTTAGTAATATATTTTGATTTGATTTTTAATCAATGTGTTATATAAATATATATTATTATTATTTATATTATTAATAATAGTTTATTAATTTAATTTTTGATCATTATTATAATATCTATCATTAAAATTGTTTATATTGAATTTATATGATATATAATTAGTAAGTTTAATATAATTATAGATAGTATTCACATTTTAAAATATTTTAAAAATTATTTGTGGTATGTAAATATAATATATATATATATATATATATATATATATATATATATATATATATATATATATATTATATTTGTATTTATTTTGTAATTAATTTTTATAATGAATATTTAAAATTATAATGAAAAAAATAACATTTATTATTTATTATTTAGGGACACTAGTTTAATTTAAATTAAATCTATCTCTCTAATAATTTATTTTGTAACTAATATTTCTATAAAAATAAATTGATAAATAATTAAAATAAAAATTTAAAATTATACTGAATAAAAATTAATGAGATTTAATAAAATATTATTAAGGTATACTAGTTTAATGGTTTAAGTATTTAGAGGTTTTGTCGTTTAGGAGTTTAGCAATTTATGTTTTTAGGCTTTTAGTGGTTTATTGATTTTAATTAAAAAATAAAATAAAATAAAATATATTTTTATTATTTTTTGATATTTTCAAATGTTATAATATTTCAAAATATAATAATTTTTAAATTTTTTTAAAAAGTGAATACAATCTTTAGTTATAATAATCATTATATTTATATATCATATAAATTCAATATAAACAATTTTATTGATAAATATTCTAATAATGATCAAAAAATAAATTAATAATCTATTATTAATAAGATAGATTTCAATTAAAAAAATGATAGATATCAATTAAAATATAATTATAAAACCTAAAATGATTCAGAATCAAAGCAAAATAAATTACTATATAATAATTTTTTGTTTAGAGAATTTTTTTCTTCTAAAAAGTTTATTTTTAATTTTTTGATGAAAAAATAATATATATAAATTATATTTGTCTAACTCAATTTATTTTGTTATTAATATTTATAAGTAAATAAATAATTAATTAATTAAAATGAATATTTAAAATTATAATGAAAAAAAATAAGATTTATTATTTACTATTTAGGGATACCGGTTTAATTTAAATTAGATCCGGCTCACTAAAAATTTATTTTGTAATTAATATTTCTATAAAAATAAACTGATAAATAATTAAAATAAAAATTTAAAAATATACTGAATAAAAATTAAAATGAGATTTAAGATTTATTATTAATGTATACCAGTTTAATGGTTTAAGTATTTAGAGGTTTTGTCGTTAGGACTTTAGCGATTTTTGTTTTTAGGCTTTTAGTGGTTTATATGTTTTATATAAAAAAATAAAATAACAAAAAAATATCTATAATTTGTTATAATTTTCATAGGTTATACCTTTGAAAATATAATAATATTTATAATTTTTTGGAATGTGAATACAATATTTAGTTTTAATAATATTTATAATTATATATCATATAAATTCAATATAAATAATTTTATAGATAGATAATATAAAAATGATCAAAAATTAAATTAATAAACTATTAATAAAAAGATAGATATTAATTAAAAAATATTTACGAAACTCAAATTGATTCAAAATTAAAGTAAATTATATTACTGGATAATAATTTTTAATTTTTTAATTATTACTTCTTTTATAAGCGTATATTTTTTTTTATTAAAAATAAATTATTTAAATTATATTTGTCGCACTCATAATTTATTTTTTAATAAATATTTCTATAAAAATAAACTAATCAATAATTAAAATGAATATTTAAAATTATAATAAATAGTAAAAAAATTAGATTTATTAATTATTAAGTAGTTTATAAAAGTTAATGGTTTATATATTTAGGCATTATGGGGTTTATAAGTTTACTGATTTAACTGTGTATGCATTTAGTGGTTTATAGTTTTTATTTATAAAATAAAATAAACAAAAATTATTTTTATTATTTTTTTATATTATCAATGGTTATAAACTTTGAAAATATAATAATTTTTAACATTTTTTCAAAAAGTGAATAAATATTTATTTATAATAATAATAAAAATTATATATCATATGAATTCAATATAAACAATTTTATTGATAGATATTCTAATAATTATCAAAAAATAAATTAAAAATCTATTATGAATAACATTGATATTACTTAAAATATAATATCAAAACCTAAAATGATTCAAAAGCAAAGCAAAATATATTACATAATAATAATTATTTGTTTTTAAATTTTTATTCTTTTTATAAGCTTATCTATTTTTTGATGAAAAATTATTTTTATAAATTATATTTTTACTCATAATTTATTTTATAATTAATATATATATATATAAATAAAAAACTAAAGTATCAAAATAAATTTTTTAAATAATAATGAAAACAAATAAAAATGAGATTTATTAATTATTATTTAGGTTATACCGGCTTAAAGGATTATCTATATAGGGGTATAGAGATTTTGTAGTTTAGTGATTTATGTGTTTAAGCATTTAGTGGTTTATAGGTTTTATTTAAACAATAAAATAAAGAAATAGTTTTTTTATTTTTTCACTTGTTAAAAGGTTATAATCTTTGAAAATATAATTATATTAAATTTTTTTTCAAAAGTGAATATAATATTTAGTTATAATAATTATTAAATATATATATCATATAAATTCAATATAAACATTTGTATTGATAAATATTATAATAATGATAAAAAAATAATTTAATAATTTTTTATTAATAAGTTAGATAACAATTAAAATATAATTACAAAACCTAAAATGATTCAGAAACAAAGCAAAATATATTACTATATAATAATTTTTTGTTTTTAGTTTTTTTCTTCTTTTAATTAGTTTATCTATATTTTTTTTGTTGAAAAATAATTTATATAAATTATATTTGTATAACTTATACGTTATTTTGTAATTAATAATTATATAAAAAAAAACAAATAAATAATTAAAATGAATATTTAAAATTATAACGAAAAAAATGAGATTTATTATTTATTATTTGGAGTATACCAATTTAATTTAAATTATATCTGTCTGACTAATAATTATTATTGTAATAAATATTTCTATAAAAATAAACTGATAAATAATTAAAATAAAAATTTAAAATTATACTTAAGAAAAATTAAATTGAGATTTATGATTTATTATTAATGTATACTAATTTAATGGTTTAAGCATTTAAAGGTTTTGTCGTTTAGGAGTTTAGCAATTTATGTTTTTGGGAATTTAGTGGTTTATAGGTTTTATTTAAATAATGATATAACAAAAAATTTATTTTTGATATTTTTTCAAAATTTCAAAATTTATAACCTTTGAAAATATAATAATATTTAAAATTTTTTGAAATGTGAATACAATATTTAGTTATTTTAATATTAATAATTATATACCATATAAATTCAATAAAAACAATTTTATTGATAGATAATATAATAATGATCAAAAATTAAATTAATAAACTATTAATAATAAAATAGATATTAATTAAAAAATATTTACAATACCCAAATTGATTCAAGATTAAACTAAAATATATTACTAAATAATAATTTTTAATTTTTAAATTTTAAATTTTTACTTCTTTTATAAGCATCTATATATTTTTGATTAAAAATAAATTATTTAAATTATATTTGTCGCACTCATAATTTATTTTGGAATAAATATTTTATAAAAATAATCTAATAAATAATAAAATCAATATTTAAAATTATAATAAATAAATTAAAATTAGATTTATTAATTATTAAGTAGTATTTAGTGGTCTAATGGTTTATGTATTTAGGTGTTTACTGATTTAACTATATATGCATTTAGAGGTTTATATGTTTTATTTAAAAAATAAAATAACAAAAAATTTATTTTGTTATTTTTTGATATTTTCAAAGGTTATAACCTTTGAAAATATAAAAATTTTAAAACTTTTTACAAAAGTGAATACAATATTTTGTTATAATAATTATTAAATTTATATATCATATAAATTCAATATAAACATTTTTATTGATAAATATTCTAATAATGATCAAAAAACAAATTAATAATCTATTATTAATAAGTTAGATATCAATTAAAATGTAATTACAAATCCTAAAATGATTCAGAAACAAAGCAAAATATATTACTATATAATATTTTTTTGTTTTTAATTTTTTTCTTCTTTTATTAAGTTTATCTATATTTTTTTTGTTGAAAAATAATTTATATAAATTATATTTGTATAACTTATAATTTATTTGGTAATTAATATTTATATAAAAATTAACAAATAAATAATTAAAATGAATATTTAAAATTATAATGAAAAAAATAAAAATGAGATTTATTATTTATTATTTATTATTTATTATTTATTATTTAGGATATACATGTTTAAAAATTTTATCTATTTAGGGTTTTAGAGATTTAGACGTTACTAATTTAAGTATTTAGGCTTTTAATCATTTATAGGTTTTATTCAAACCATGAAATAACAAAAAATTTATTTTTGATATTTTTTCAAAATTTCAAATGTTATAACCTTTGACAATATAATAATTTTAAAATTTTTAAATATGCTAATACAATATTTAGTAATAATAAATATTATAACTATATATAATATAAACTAAATATAAACAATTCTATTGGTAGATGTTATATCAATTATCAAAAAACAAATTAATAAACAATAATTAATATAATAGATATAAATTAAAATATAATTAAAAAACCTAAAATGATTCAAAATCAAAGTAAAATTTATTACTAAATAATTATTTATTTTTTAGTTTTTGCATCATTTTATAACCTTATATGTTTTTTTGATGAAAAATAAATTATTTAAATTATATTTGTATCACTCATAATTTATTTTTTAATTAATATTTCTATAAATTATTTAAATTATATTTAAGGTTTACGAGTTTAAAGGTTTAAGTATTAAGGGTCTTCGGAGTTTAGGAGTTTAGATATTTGTGTATTTAGGAATTTAATGGTTTATAAGTTTTATTTAAATAATGATATAACAAAAAATTTATTTTTGTTATCTTTTCTCATTTTTGAAGGTTATAAACTTTGAAAATATAACAATTTTTAAATTTTTGTTATATGTGAATACTATATTTAGATATGATAATCTTAATTATTATATATCAAGTAAATTTAATATAATAATTATATTGAAATATATTATATTAATGATAAAAATTAAATTAATAAACTATTATTAATAAGATAGATATTATTTTAAATATATTTGCAAAACAATAATTTATTTAAAATCAAAGAAAAATATTTTAAAAAATAATACTTTCTTTGATGTTTTGCTTCTTTTTTATAAGTTTAAATGTTTTGTTTTTAAATGTAAATTATTTAAATTATAATTTTCCACCTCATAATTTATTTTTAATTTATAATTCTATAAAAATAAACTAATAAATAATTAAGATGAATATTTAAAATTATAATGAATACAAATAAAATAAGGATTTATTATTTATTATTTAGGATATACTAGTATAATGGTTTAAGTCTTTAGGTGTTTTGGGGTTTAGTGATTTAATTCTTTAGGCCTTAAGTGATTTATAGTTTTTATTTAAAGAATGATAAAATAAAAATTTAATTTTTTTATTTTTTTAATTTTTGAAGGTTATAAACTTTGAAAATATAAAAATTTTTAATTTTTTTAAATGTGAATATAATATTCTGTAATAATAATCTTAATAATTATATATAATGTAAACTCAATATAAATATTTTATTAAAAGATATTATAATAATAATCAATAAAAAATTAATAAACTATTATTAATAAGAATGATATAAATTAAAATATAATTGCAAAATCTAAAATGATTCAAAATAAAAATAAAATATATTACTAAATAATAAATTATTGTATTTAAAATTTTGCCTCTTTTTATAAGGTTGTATATTTTTTTTGATAAAAAATAAATTATTTAAATTAGGTCTATCTCACTAATAATTTGTTTTGTAATTAATATTTCTATAAAAATAAACTTATAAATAATTAAAATAAAAATTTAAAATAATACTTAATAAAATTTAAATTGAGATTTATGATTTTTTATTAACGTACACCTATTTAATGGTTTAAGTATTTAGAGTTTTTGTCGTTTAGGAGTTTAGCAATTTATATTTTTAGGCATTTAGTGGTTTATAGGTTTTATTTAAACAATAAAATAACAAAAAAAATTTGTAATTTTTTCTCATTTTCATAGGTTATAACCTTTGAAAATATAATAATATTTATAATTTTTTGAAATGTGAATACAATATTTAGTTTTAATAATATTAATAATTATATATGATATAAATTCAATATAAATAATCTTATAGATAGATAATATAATAATGATCAAAATCTAAAATAATAAACTATTAATAAAAAGATTGATATTAATTAAAAAATATTTACAAAACCCAAATTGATTCAAAATTAAAGTAAAATATATTACTGGATAATAATTTTTAATTTTTAAATTTTTACTTCTTTTATAAGCATATATTTTATTTGATTAAAAATAAATTAATTAAAATATATATGTCGCACTTATAATTTAATTAGTAATAAATAATTCTATAAAAATAAACTAATAAATAATTAAAATGAATATTTGAAATTATAATAAATAGAAATAAAAATTAGATTTATTAATTATTAAGTAGTATATAGTGGTTTAATGGTTTATGTATTTAGGCATTATGAGGTTTAGGAGTTTATTGATTTAATTGTGTATTCATTTAGTGGATTATAGGTTTTATTAAAAAAAATATAATAATAATAAATTTATTTTTATTATTTTTTGATATTTTCAAAGGTTATAACCTTTGAAAATATATTAATTTTTAAATTTTTTTTAAATGTGAATACAATTTTTAGTTATAAGAATCATTATATTTATTTATCATATAAATTCAATATGAACAATCTTATTGAGATATATTCTAATAATGATCCAAAAATAAATTATTAATCTATTATTAATAAGATAGATATCAATTAAAATATAATTATAAAACCTAAAATGATTCAGAAGAAAAGCAAAATATATTAGTATATAATAATTTTTTTTTGATTTTTTTTTCTTTTAAAAAGATTATCAATAATTTTTTGATGAAAAATAATTTATATAAATTATATTTGTCTAACTCAATTTATTTTGTAATTAATATTTATATAAAAATAAACAAATAAATAATTAAAATGAATATTTAAAATTATAATGAAAAATAAATTAGATTTATTATTTATTATTTAGAGATACTGGTTTAATTTAAATTAGATCTGTCTCACTAATAATTTATTTTGTAATTAATATTTCTATCAAATAAATTTATAAATAATTAAAATAAAATTTAAAATTATACTGAATAAAAATTATTTATAAATAATTTTAAATATTCATTTGAATTATTTATTTGTTTATTTTTAAATAAATATTAATTATATAATGAATTATAAGTTAGACAAATATAATTTATATAAATTATGAATCAACAAAAAAATATAGATAAACTTATTACAAGAATAAAAAAATTAAAAACAAAAAATTATTATATAGTAATATATTTTACATTTTTTATGAATCAATTTCGGTTTTGTAATTATATTTTAATTGATACTAACTTATTAATAATAAATTATTAATTTATTTTTTGATCATTATTATAATATTTATCAATAATATATTTACATTTAATTTATATGATATATAAATTTAATAATTATTATTACTAAATATTGTATTCACTTTTGAAACAAATTTTAAAATTATAATATTTTCAAAGTTTATAACCTTTGAACATGTTAAAAAACATAAAAAAATATTTTTTTAATTATTTCATTGTTTAAATAAAACCTATATATCACTAAATTCCTAAACACTTAAATCAATAAACTACAAAATCCCGATAACCCTATATAGAAAATTGTTTAAACGTGTATACCCTAAATAATAATTAATAAATCTCATTTTTTTTTGTTTTCATTATAATTTAAAAAATCCATTTTGTTTATTTAGTTTTTTATTTATATATACATATTAATTATAAAATAAATTGTGAGTTAAAATTATAATTTATAAAAATTGTTTTTCATCAAAAAATAGATAAGCTTATAAAAAGAATAAAAATTTAAAAACAAATAATTATTATTAAGTAATATATTTTGCTTTGCTTTTGAATCATTTTACGTTTTGATATTATATTTTAAGTAATATCAATCTTATTCTGAAAAGTTTTTTAATTTATTTTTTGATAATTATTAGAATATCTATCAATAAAATTGTTTATATTTAATTTATATGATATATAATTATTATGATTATTATAAATAAATATTTATTCACTTTTCAAAAAAATTTAAAAATTATAATATTTTCAAAGGTTATAACCTTTGAAAATATCAAAAGAAAATAAAAATAATTTTTTTTTATTTTTTTCTTAAATAAAAACTATAAACCACAAAATTCATACACAGTTAAATCAGTAAACTCCTAAACCACATAATGCCTAAATACATAAACCATTAAGCTGCTAAATATTACTTAATAATTAATAAATCTAATTTTTATTTCTATTTATTATAATTTTAAATATTCATTTTAATTATTTATTAGTTTGTTTTTATAGAAATATTTATTACAAAATAAATTATGAGTGTGCAAATATAATTTAATTAATTTATTTTTAATAAAAAAAATATACGCTTATAAAAGAAGTATAAATTTAAAAATTAAAAATTATTATCCAATAATATATTTTACTTTAATTTTGAATCAATTTGCATTTTGTAAATATTTTTTAATTAATATCTATCTTTTTATTTATAGTTTATTTATTTAATTTTTGATCATTATTATATTATCTATCAATAAAATTGTTTATATTGAATTTATTAGATATATAATTATTAATATTATTATAACTAAATATTATATTCACATTTCAAAAAATTGTAAATATTATTATATTTTCAAAGGTTATACCCTATGAAAATGATAACAAATTATAGAAAATTTCTTGTTATTTTATTTTTAAAATAAAACCTATAAACCACTAAAAGACTAAAAACATAAATTGCTAAACTCCTAAATGACAAAACCTCTAAATACTTATTCAATTAAACTGGTATAGATTAATAATAAATAATAAATTTCATTTTAAATTTTATTCAGTATAATTTCAAATTTTTATTTTAATTATATATCAGTTTATTTTTATAGAAATCTTAATTACAAAATAAATTTTTTGTGAGACTGATCTAATTTAAATTAAAATAGTATACCTAAATAATAAATAATAAATCTTTTTTTTTCATTATAATTTTAAATATTCATTTTTATTAATTATTTGTTTATTTATATATAAATATTAATTACAAAATAAATTGAGCTAGACAAAAATAATTTATATAAATTATTTTTCATCAAAAAATTATAGATAAACTTTCTAAAACAAAAAAAATTTCAAAACAAAAAATTATTATATAGTAATATATTTTGCTTTGCTTCTGAATCATTTTAGGTTTTGTAATTATATTTTAATTGATATCCATCTTATTAATAAAAGATTAATAATTTATTTTTTGATCATTATTAGAATATTTATCAATAAAATTATTTATATTGAATTTACATGATATATAATTATAAAGATTATTATAACTAAATATTTTATTTACATTTGAAAATAATTTAAAAATTATTAAATTTTTAAAGGTTATCATCTTTGAAAATGAGATAATCACAAAAATAAATTTTTTGTTATTTTATTGTTTATATAAAATGTATAAACTACTAAATGCTTAAATCATTAAACTTCTAAACCCCAAAAACCTTAAATACTTAAATATTTAAACCTTCTTTAAAGGTTTAAGTATTTATAAATAATATAAAAATATTTATCAATAAATAATAGTTTATTAATTTATTTTTTGATCATTATTATATTTATATTTATATTTAGTTTATTAATATTTATTAATAAAATTGTTTATTTTTAATTTATATGATATATAATTATTAAGTTTATTATAACTAAATATTGTATTCACATTTGAAAAATATTTAAAAATTATTATATTTAGAAAGGTTATAACCTTCAAAATTGATAAAAAATTTGAAAAATAATTTTTTTGTTATTTCATTATTTAAATAAACCATATAAACTACTAAATGCCTAAAAAATTAAATCACCAAACTCCTAAATACGTAAAACAATAAACTGGTATACCCTAAATAATTAATCATAAAAATCATTTTTATTTGTATTCATTATAATTTTAATATTCATTTTAATTATTTATATTGAATTTACATGATATTTAATTTGTATGATTATTATAATTAAATATTGTATTAATATTTGAAAAAAAATAATTATTATTATATTTTCAATGGTTATAACCTTGAAAATTGGAAAATATCATAAAAATAATTTTTTTTATTTAATTATTAAAATAAAACCTATAAACCACAAAATACCTAAATACTTAAATTACTAAACTTCTAAACCCTGATACTACTGCACCACACACACATAGCAACGGACCACAGTACACACTTGCACATATTATTGTCCATTTTGGTGTAGCATTTAGAGGGGACAGCAAGTCCTGAATGCAACCAGAAGTATGGGCCACCAGCTTGTAGAGGGCCCCACTAGCAAACCAGGATGATAACATTCAGACAACTGATGAGACCAAGCAAAGTGGTCAAGACTAAACCCTAGAGTAGCTCGGAGTGGGTCCCACTAGCCCTATCAGGCAGCATAGAGGGCCACCCAACCATCATTCAATAGGAGTAGCGGGTAATCCATGATTAAATGGAGAGTCTGCAATATCCGAAGCATCACCAAGAAGGACCAGTAAACAATGAAGTCCATACCAGCCACACGGGAGAGAAAGATTTAAACATGTAGTTTATGTTTGTAGTTTTATTTGTATTTTGGACTTTATATGCACCATGTACTTGAAGAGACTGATCACGACATAATCACACACACAATTTTGTCTGTTCTCTATGTAGCATGCAATGTGGGCAACTAGACACATGAGTATCTCTAAGTGGGCCCACTAATGGATTTTGTAAATACACATTAGGCGATGCAACACTCTCGGGAGCAGAAGACCCATTTCTATAGCATTTTGGAATTTTACTTGTATTCTAGGTTTGTTGTACGTATAGATAATTAGACTATGAGATGGACCTCATCACACATGCACACCGATGCATGCATATTTTTTGATATTTTGTTGGTGCAACATACAACCACTTCTTGGAGCTCGAGGAGGAAACATTCTAACCCAAGAGATACTCTTTTGAGGATCATTGGAGCAGAAGAATTTGGATTTCAGAGGTGAGAATGAATTGACAAATTGTCGTAGATATGGACTTCTGGATTTATGGGTATTCAGTTTAACATGTATTCCATTGCAAAAGAATGACATAGGCAAATGCTTGATGTTGCATGTCACAGACATGCACAATCTTATATTTGCATAGTTTTAATATGGTGCATCATTCAGGATCCTCCAAAAGGCTTGGACGAATCCAAATGGAAAGGACGCAGTTAGAATAATGACTCAATGCCAACTCTGAAGTTCGGCAATGCCAGGTGATTTTAGTTGTATTCGTACTCTTCGAATTATTAGGCATTATGTTTTTTTTATGTATTTTATGCATAGAATCATTAAGGTGCATAGGATTTGGTGGGTGGCCTAAATTATTCAGCTTTTTAGTCTCTTGTAAGTTGTGTGCCTAAATGATAAATAAAGTGTATATTTTCCAAAAAAAAACAAAAAAAAAACCATAAACCCCAAACTTTAAATCCTAAACCTTAAACCATAAACCCATAAACCCTAATTCTTAAATCTCATGTTTTGCACTTTTATAATCAAATGACGAAGTGTTAAATTTAAATTGAAATTCACATCTTTTAGTAATGTCACAGATTTATCTTTTTGTATATTTAACACAAAGTCATGACTCAATGGGTGAGTTATGGATTCAGTCTTTTCTTGCTTTAGATTATTGTAGCATTAGCAATGGTCAAGATTATATATTTTATCTCTAGAACACAAAATCATATTGATGAGAAAATGCCATAACTTGTGTCTCTTTGTTGAACATATTGTTATGGAACTGAGAATGATCATGAATACATATTTAATCACTATAATACTGGGTTACAGTATTGGATATGACCATAGCTTGTGCATTTTATCTTTATATTGCAAAGTCATTGCACTAGGAATGATTGTAACTTTGGACATTCCTTAAGAGCAAAAGTCATGATCCTAGATATAGTTAAAGCTCAATTACTACTCTTTATAACTTTCTATAGCTAGAATTCTTGGGATTGGAAATATCACTATGGCTTTTTCCTTTGATTATTGTCCTCAAGTGTTAATATGCAAGACTAATATTTAGAGCATTGATTAAAACCTTTTATACATTTGAATTTGATTTATTTACGCCTTTTTGGGTATTGTGAGCTTGTATACATAACTCATTTAATATAAAAAGAAAGAAATGATACTTTTAATATCCATGATGATATAAAAAAGGCTTATACATGCCAATTTACACCTTTTTGGGTATTGTGAGCTTGTATACATAACTCATTTAATATAAAAAGAAAGAAATGATAATTTTCATATCCCAGAGGATATAAAAAAAAGGCTTAGATATGCCAATAAAATAAATTTTTTTATTCTTGATTGAAAGAGAGCCAATACTTCTTGCCTTGCTCAAACCACCCTCGGGTTAGTTTGTTCTAATAGGCTACAAAATCATTATTTTTTTAGAGGTGAACTATGTTTTAAATAAATTGCTTTGAGTTAGTGTATGAGAGATATTTTTAAAGAAATTACAATAATCAATATAAATAGCATCCTCAACAACTAGCTATTTCAACACATAGGGGTACAACTTTGGTTTAGTCTGTTAGCGTACATGAGTCAAATTATCTTTGATAGCCCAGTGATTCAACATCAAATATGATGAGACATAATAGAGATAAAGTAAAAGCACCTATTATTTTGGTTAGAGCTTTAGCAATCTTTCTAGAGTTGAGGGACGAACAAAATAAATTATTTTAATTATTCAGTATAATTTAAATTAATTATCAGTTTATTTTTATAGAAATATTAATTACAAAATAAATTATTAGTGAGACTGATCTAATTTAAATTAAACTGGTATATCCTAAATAATAATGAATAAATCTCAAAGGTTATAACCTTTTAAAATTTAATAATTTTTAAATTTTTTTCAAAAGTGAATAAATATTTATTTATAAAAATCGTAATAATTATATATCATATAAATTCAATATAAACAAATTTATTGATAGATATTCAAATAATTATGAAAAAAAATTAAAATACCATTATTAATAAGATTGATATTACTTAAAATATAATATCAAAACCTAAAATGATTCAAAAGCATAGCAAAATATATTACTTAATAATAATAATTTTTTTAAAAATTTTTATTCTTTTTATAAGCTTATCTATTTTTTGATGAAAAATAATTATTATAAATTATATTTTTAACTTATAATTTATTTTTTAATTAATAATCTATTATTAATAAGTTAGATATCAATTAAAATATAATTACAAAACCAAAATTGATTCATAAACAAAGTAAATTATATTACTATATAATAATTTTTAGTTTTTAATTTTTTTCTTCTTTTAATAAGTTTATCTATATTTTTTTTGTTGAAAAATAATTTACATAAATTATATTTGTCTAACTTATAATTTATTTTGTAAATAATATTTATATAAAAATAAACAAATAAAGAATTAAAATGAATATTTAAAATTATAATGAAAAAAATAAAAATGAGATTTATTATTTATTATTTAGGATAGACCTGTTTAAAAAATTTATCTATTTAGGGTTTTCGAAATTTAGAAGATTTTGATTTAATTATTTAGGCATTTAGTGGTTTATAGGTTTTATTTAAATAAAGAAATAACAAAAAATTTATTTTTAATATTTTTTTAAAAATTCAAAGGTTATAACATTTGAAAATATAATAATTTAAAAATATTTTAAAAAAGTTTATACAATATTTAGTAATAATTATTATTATAACTATATACAATATCAACTAAATATAAACAATTTTATTGATAGATATTATATCAATTATCAAAAAATAAATTAATAAACTATTATTAATATGATAGATATAAATTAAAATATAATTAAAAAACCTAATATGATTCAACATCAAAGTAAATTTTATTACTAAATAATAATTTTTTTTTAGTTTTTGCATCATTTTATAAGCTCATATATTTTTTTTGATGAAAAATATATTATTTAAATTATATTTGTATCACTCATAATTTATTTTGTAATTAATATTTATATAAATTATTTAAATTATATTTAAGGTTTATGATTTTAAAGTTTTAAGTATTTAGGGGCTTCAGGGTTTAGGAGTTTAGAGATTTATGTATTTAGGCATTTAATGGTTTATAAGTTTTATTTAAAAAATTATATAATAAAAAATTTATTTTTGTTATTTTTTATCATTTTGAAAATTATAACCTTTGAAAATAAAACAATTTTTAAATTTTTTTTATATGTGAATACTATATTTGGTTATGATAATTTAAATAATTATAAATCATTTAAATTCAATATAAACAATTATATTAATAGATATTATATTAATGATTAAAAAATAAATTAATAAACTATTATTAATAAGAAATATATTATTTAAAATATATTTGCAAAACATAAATTTATTAAAAATCAAAATAAAATATATTACAAAATAAAATTTATTTGATGTTTTGCTTCTTTTTATAAGTTTATATTTTTTTCTATTAAAAGTAAATTATTTAAATTATATTTGTCTTCCTCATAATTCATTTTTAATTTATAATTCTATAAAAATAAACTAATAAATAATTAAAATGAATATTTAAAATTATAATGAATACAAATAAAATAGAGATTTATTATTTATTATTCAGGATATACTAGTTTAATGGTTTATGTATTTAGGTCTTTTGGGGTTTAGTGATTTAAGTGTTTAAGCCTTAAGTGATTTATAGTTTTTATTTAAAAAATGAAAAAATAAAAAATTTAATTTTTTGATTTTTTTTATTTTTGAAGGTTATAACCTTTGAAAATATAATATTTTTCAATTTTTTTAAATGTGAATATAATATTCAGTAATAATAATCTTAATAATTATATATAATGTAAACTCAATATAAATAATTTTATTAATAGATATTATTATAATGATCAATAAAAAATTAATAAACTATTATTAATAAGAATGATATAAATTAAAATATAATTGCAAATCTAAAATGATTCAAAATAAAAATAAAATATATTACTAAATAATAAATATTTGTTTTAAAAATTTTGCCTCTTTTTATTAGGATATATATTTTTTTTGATGAAAAATAAATTATTTAAATTAGATCAGTGTCACTAATAATTTATTTTATAATTTATATTTCTATAAAAATAAACTTATAAATAATTAAAATAAAAATTTAAAATTATACTTAATAAAGATTAAATTGAGATTTATGATTTTTTATTAATGTACACCTATTTAATGGTCTAAGTATTAAGAGGTTTTGTCATTTAGGAGTTAAGCAATTTGTGTTTTTAGGGCATTTAGTGGCTTATAGGTTTTATTTAAACAATAAAATAACAACAAAAAATTTGTAATTTTTTTTCATTTTCATAGGTTATAACCTTTGAAAATATAATAATATTTAAAATTTTTTGAAATGTGAATATAATATTTAGTTATAATAATATTAATAATTATATATCATATAAATTCACTAAAATTATTTTATTGATAGATAATATAATAATGATCAAAATTTAAATTGATAAACTATTAATAAAAACATTGATATAAATTAAAAAATATTTACAAAATCCAAATTGATTCAAAATTAAAGTAAAATATATTATTGAATAATAATTTTTAATTTTTAAATTTATACTTCTTTTATAAGCATATATTTTTTTTTGATTAAAAATAAATTAATTAAAATATATATGTAGCACTCATAATTTAATTTATAATAAATATGTCTATAAAAATAGACTAATAATTAATTAAAATGAATATTTAAAATTATAATAAATAGAAATAAAAATTAGATTTTTTAATTATTAAGTAGTATATAGTGGTTTAATGGTTTATGTATTTAGAAATTATGTGGTTTAGGAGTTTACTGATTTAACTATGTATGCATTTAGTGGTTTATAGGTTTTATTAAAAAAAAATAAAATAATAAAAAATTTATTTTTATTATTTTTTGATATTTTCAAAGGTTATAACCTTTAAAAATATAATAATTTTTAAATTTTTTTCAAATGTGAATATAATATTTAGTTATAATAATCATTATATTTATATATCATATAAATTCAATATAAACAATTTGATTGATAAATATTCTAATAATGATCAAAAAATAAATTAATAATCTATTATTAATAAGATAGATATCAATTAAAATATAATTACAAAACCTAAAATGATTCAAAATAAAAGCAAAATATATTACTATATAATAATTTATTGTTTTGAAAATTTTTTTTCTTTTAAAAATTTTATCAATAATTTTTTGATGAAAAATTATTTATATAAATTATATTTGTCCAACTCAATTTATTTTGTAATTATTATTTATATATAAATAAACAAATAAATAATTAAAATGAATATTTAAAATTATAATGAGAAAAAAATGAGATTTATTATTTATTATTTAGGGATACCGGTGTAATTTAAATTAGATCTGTCTCACTAATAATTTATTTTGTAATTAATATTTCTATAAAATAAATTGATAAATAATTAAAATAGAAATTTAAAATTATACTGAATAATAATTAAAATTAGATTTATGATTTATTATTAATATATACCAGTTTAATAATTTAAGAATTAATAGTTTTGTCGTTAAAAGTTTAGCGATTTATGTTTTTAGACTTTTAGTGGTTTATAGGTTTTATTTAAAAAAATAAAATAACAAAAAAAATTTCTATAATTTTTTATCATTTTCATATGTTATAACATTTGAAAATATAATAATATTTAAAATTTTTTGAAATTTTAATACAATATTTTATTATAATAATATTAATAATTATATATCATATAAATTTAATATAAATAATTTTATTGAGAGATATTATAATAATGTTCAAAAATTAAGTTTATAAACTATTAATATTAAAATTGATATTAATTAAAAAATAATTACAAAACCCAAATTGATTCAAAATTAAAGTATCGTATATTACTTGATAATAATTTTTAATTTTAAATTTATACTTCTTTTATAAGCATATATTTTTATTAGATATATAATATATTTTTTAAATTCTATTTATCCCACTCATAATTTATTTTGTAATAAATAATTCAAAATAAATACACTAATAAATAATTAAAATGAATATTTAAAAATATAATAAATAGTAATAAAAATAAGATTCATTATTTATTAAGTAGTATTTAGCAGTTTAACGGTTTATGTATTTTGGTATTACGGGGTTTAGGAGTTTACTGATTTAACTTTATATGCATTTAGTAGGGCTTCTCACGGGACTCGGAGATTCTTGACCTGACCCGAAGTATTGTCCCGAAAGAATCAGGACTGAGAAACATCCGTTGATTTTGACTTTTCCCATCCCGTTCTGTCACGTATTTTTTCTTTTGGGATGGTTGCGGATCTTAAGCAATATCCATCCCAAGAACTGTCATTTCCTAAAAAACCTATACTAGAACTAGAAATATATATATATATATATATAACATGAAGATGCCACCTATTCGGCTACTACCCATCCAATTCCGACGCACCTATTGCTGTTCCGATGAGTTCCATACCACCTCACGCCTTTCTAGCCATGTTCAGTTAGGTCCAGCCTTTGTCCGTCGCACTTCTGGTTGCCTCCAACGTGTCTCAAATGCCACCAGCCTTTTGGTTTTTTTTATGACGATAATTGAGTGCTTAATTATTATTATTATTATTATCTGTCTCAGTCAATTTTGTTGAGTATTGGTTGTGGTATTGTGGTTGGTCCTAATAAATGGGCCAAATGTGTTACAGTCAGTTTTGTAGAGATTGCTTGTTTGAAATATTTATATGTATTTATGCTTAACATATCATATTAATTAATGGCAATGCAGATGGCACAATCCAGCGGTAAATTAAAAATATAATAAATTGATGATGATCACATCTCAAATGATCAAAGTACTGGTAAATCCAATCATCATCCTTTCACGAACCCTCCTATTGTTATGGCAGGTTCTTCAATTCTAATTGTAAAAAAAAGTCAAGGTACATCTGAACCTGAAGCTCATAAAAAGTATAAGTCTTCGGTTTGGGAAACTTATGAGATATTAGTTGATTCAGTGGGAATTGAAACTAGTAGGGCAGCTTGTATATGGTGTAGGAAAGAATACTTGGCAAAAAGTGATTAAGGTAGTTCGAGTTTATGAAAATACTTGAGAAAGACTTGTTTGAAATTTTCACACAAGAAAGAATTAATAGATGCTCACAAAGGTAAAGACAAGTCACAACCTTTGTTGAGTTTCACTAAAGATACTAGTTCAGAGGATAACAAATTAACTTGTTGGAAATTTGATCAACAATTAGTTAGGGAGGCTTTGGTGAAAATGATAACAAAAGATTAATTGCCTTTTTGTTTTGTTGAAGAGGTTGAGTTTAAGGAGTTTTATGAAGTTAGTGTGCCTCAATTTAAAATTCCATCTAGACACTCTATACTAAGAGATTATTTTTCTTTGTTTATGAAGGAAAATAAGAAATTATTTTATAGCATATCATCTCATTGTTTTAGAGTTTCATTGACTACCAACACATGGACTAGCATTCAAAATTTGTCTTATATATTTTTGACTATTCATTGCATTGATTCTCAATGGAATATGCATAAAAAGCTTTTGAACTTTTGTGTAATTAAAAGTCATTCTGGAGTTAATATTAGTAATGCTATTGAGTTTTGCATGAATGAATGGGGTTTGAGAAAGTTGATGTTCATTACTGTTGACAATGCATCAAATAATGATGTTGCAGTTGAACAATTGAAAAAAAAGGCTTGTGAAGAAAAGTGTTGTACCTTTGAGAGGAAAGCATTTTCATATGAGATGTTGTGCTAATTTCCTAAACTTAATTGTCATAGATTTCGTTGTAGTAGTTGAGGGTGCTATTCAAACTTGACATATGAAAACTTTTTATGTTTAAGTTATGCGAGGAGCAGTCCTAAAAGATTAGATATGTTTAAGTTATGTGTTGAAGAAGCAAACTTGACATATGGATCTTCATTGCAATTAGATTTTCCTACAAGATGGAATTCAACTTATTTGATGCTACAAACTGATATAAAATATCAAAAAGAATTTGATAAGTTGGAGGACAAAGACAAAAGGGTTTTGAAGGAGTTTGGTTCAAACATTCTAACTGAGAGAGACTTAACAAACGCCAAAATTTTGGCTCGTTTCTTGAAAACTTTTTATTAGGTAACTTGTAAATTTTCTGGCTCATAATATTTTACCTCTAGTGTTTATTTTCCTCAGATTATTCCAATTTTGAAAAAAATTGAGCTATGTGAAATAGTAGAGATACAATGATGTCTGAAATAGGTATGAAAATGAGACATAAATTCAACAAATATTGGGGTTTTCTTCAGTCAACAAATATTATGCTTTTTGTAGCACTAGTGTTGGATCCTAGATATATGCTCAGATATTTCAAGGTTAAGCACACTTAGCATTATGAAGAGGAATTGGCTAAAAATTTGGTGAAAAGATTATAAATGCTTTAAATGAGATGATGGATGATTATAAAGATTAAATGAAGATGAATCAAAAGAAGATGATTTCTCTTCTACTGTGTTGAAGAAAAATGATTTCTTTGATGGTAGTGATATTTATGTTGATGATTTTTTTTTGTTGAATTGGAGAAAGAACAAGAAGTTGTAGCTTTGGAAGAGTTGGATTGGTACTTGGAGGACAAACTTGAAAAAAATAAAATTGATTTTGATCTTCTAAACTGGTGGAAGGTAAATGAGGTCAGGTATCCTTCTTTGGCAAATACAGCAAGGGATGGATTTGTTATCCATGCATCTACTATGGCCTACGAATCTACATTTAGCACTGGGGGGGAGAACTTTAGATAAATTTAGGAGTTCTTTAACATCTATTACAGCTGAAGTTCTCATATGTTTACAAGATTGGTTAAGACGCTCAAACAAACTTATTGAAATTGAAGAATTAGTTCAAGACCTTTATGATAATAAATCAGGTTAGTATACAAATCTTGTAAATTTTAATTTCACACTTACTTATTTTATTCATTTAATTTAATAAAAATATGGTTCAAATAAAATTTTCAGAGGGGTCACATGATCCAAATATTCTTCCAACTATAGTTGGCCAACTAAATTTGGATTTGGTGTATTAAATTTTATAAGGTAATATTTAGTTTTTTTTATTACTCTTTCATCTTAGAAATTTATGTCTACATGATTAACACGTTTTCATCTTTGGTTGTCCTTCTACAGTGGAGGAAGAAAAGGGAGGAGTTGTAGAAGAGATAAATTAATTGGGTTTTGATTTCGTTGTTTTTCCCGGATGGACCTTTGAGTAATTACTTAAGTAGTAATTGATGCTACCAATGTTTGTAGTCATCTTTAGCTATTCCTTAATATTTAAGTAATTGTTTAAAAAATATAGTATTGCTATTATGGTTAACTTTCACTCGGCTGAACAAAGCCAACTTGTGAAAAAACAATGAACCAAATTAAGCAAACAACTCGGTCCCGTTCTATTTAACATTTCTATGCTTTTCTGCACATCAAAGCTTTTGACAAAGTAATGAAAACTCATTTGTGGTATTCATCCTATTTGACAAAACAAAATTGGCCCAATTTGAGTTTGAAAGATACATAACTAAGGAATGATAAATGGTACAACAAATGGTTTCAACATGAACTAACTTGGCAGATTTGAAGAAAATAAATTGAAAAAAATGTCTGAACTCTGTTCCGTCCAGGAACCATTTTCTCCTACCCAAATTCTCCGATCTTAATCCCATCCCCTCCCAATATTTTAAAGCTATGGGACGGGTCTGGATCTTCAAAAAAAATCTCCGAACTGTGGGAAGGGACTAGAGATTTGTAATCCCCATCCAGTATCGTCCCATTAGCACCCCTAGCATTTATTGGTTTATAGGTTTTATTTAAAAAATAAAATAACAAAAAATTTAAAATAACCTCTGAAATTATAACAAATTTTAAATTTTTTTTAATGTGAATAATATATTTTTGTATGATAATCTTAATATTTATATATCATGTAATTTCAATATAAACAATAATATTGATATATTATAATAATGATCATACAAAAGATTAATATACAATTATTAATAAGATAAATATTGTTTAAATAATATTTACAAAACCTAAAATGATTCAAAATCAAAGTGAAATTTTACTAAAGATTAATTTTAAATTTTTAAATTTTTGTATACATTTATAAGCTTAAAATTTTTTGATGAAAAATAAATTATTTAAATTATATTTGTCTGACTATTAATTTATTTTTTAACTTATATTTCTATAAAAATAAACTAATAAATAATTAAAATGTATATATAAAATTATAATGAATACTAATAAAAATGAGATTTATTATATATTATTTAGGGTTTACCTATTTAATGGTTTAGTTTATTGTGGTTTTGGGTTTAATGAGTTTATTGATTTATATGTTTACACATTCATGTTTTATTTATTGATTTATAGGTTTTATTTAATCAATAAAATAAAAAAAATTTATTTTATGAATTTTAGTGATTTTCAAAGTTTATAACCTTTGAAAAAATAATAATTTTTTAATAGTTTTAAAATAAGAATACAATACTTAGTTATAATCTTAATAATTATATTTGATGTAAATTCAATATAAATAATTTTATTAATATATTATTTTGATGATCAAAAAATAACTTAATAAACTATTATTAATAAGATAGATATTAATTAAAATATATTTGCAGAAAGCAAATAATTCAAAATCAAAGTAAATTATATTACTAAATAAAATTTTAAATTTTGAAATTTTTGTTTATTTTTATAAA
>JAREIK010000858.1:0-52514 GCA_029783825.1 Sapria himalayana | reverse complement strand
TTTTTGCTCTTGAGGAATGTCCAAAGTTACAATCATTCCTAGTGCAATGACTTGTAATATATAGATAAAATGCACATGCTATGGTCATATCAATACTGTGACCCAGTATTATAATGATTAAATATGTAGTCATGATAATTATTAGTGCCATAAAATATGTTCAATAGAGAGACACAAGTTATGGCATATTCTCATTGTTATGATTTGTGTTCTGGAAACAAATATACAATCATGATGATTGCTAATGCTATAATAATCTAAAGCAAGAAAAAGATTGAATCCATAACTCACCCCTTGAGTCATGACTTTGTGTTAGATATACAAAAAGATAAATCTGTGACATTCCTAAAAGTCATGAATTTCAATTTAAATTTAAACTTAGTCATTGATTATAAAAGTGCAAAACATGAGATTTAGGATTTAGGGTTATGGATTAGGGGTATCGTTATGGTTTAAGGTTTAGGATTTAAAGTTAGGGTTTATGGTTTTTTTTGGAAAAACATACTTTATTTATCATTTAGGCACACAACTTACAAGAGACTAAAAAGCTGATTAATTTAGGCCAGCCCACCAAATCCTATGCACCTTAATGATTTTATGCATAAAATACATAAAAAAATATAATGCCAATAATTCCAAGCGTACGAATACAACTAAAAGAACCTAGCATTCCCTGACTTCAGAGTTGTCATTGAGTCATTATGCGCACTAAGTCCTTTCCATTCGTATTTTTCTAAGCCTTTGGGAGGAACCTGAATGATGCACCAATAAAACTAAGCAAATATAAGATTGTGCATGAGTGTGACATCAGCATCAAGCGTTTGCCTATGTCATTGTATGCAATGGAATACATGTAAAACTGAAAACCCATAAATCCACAGTCCATATCTACGGCACTTTGTCGATTCATTCTCACCTCTGAATTCCACATCTTTTGCTCCAATGATCCTCAAAAGTGTATCTCCTGGGTTAGAATGCTTCCTCCTCGAGTTCCAAGAAAGTGGCTGTATGTTGCACCGACAAAATTATCAAAAAATGTATGCATTGGTGTGCATGTGTGATAAGGTCCATCTCATAGTCTAATTATCTACGCATACACCAAGCTAGAATACAATAAAATTACAAAATTCTATAAAGATGGGTCTTCTGCTCCCGGAAGTGTAGCATCGCCCTAATGTGTATTTACAAAATGCATTAGTAGGCCCCACTTAGAGATACTGTTGGGTCCAGTTTCCCTCATGAATGCAACATAGAGAACAGACAAGATTGTGTGTGAGTATGTCATCATCTGTCTCTACAAGTACATGGTGCATACAAAGTCCAAAATACAATAAGACTACAAACATAAAACTACAAGTTTGAATCTTTTGCTCCCGTGTGATGGTCTGGACTCCGTTGCTTATTGGCCATGCTTGGTGATGATTCGGATTTTCCCGGCTCTCCAATTAATCATGGATTATTCGATACTCTATTGTGCGATGGTTGTGTGGCCCTCTATGCTGCTGATACTGGCTAGAGGGACCCAACTCCTAGCTACCTATGTTTACTCTAGACCACTTTGCTATGTCTCGTTAGTTGTGTAAATATTTATCATCCCGGCTTGCTAGTGGGGCCCTATATAAGCTGGTGGTCCATACTTTGGCTACTTCTAGGACTTTCCGGCCCCTCTAAATGCTACACCAAAATGAACAATAATATGTGCACGTGTGTACTGTGGTCCGTAGCTATGTGGTGTTGGTGCAGCAGTATAAGGGGTTAGGAGTTTAGTAATTTAAGTATTTAGTATTTTGTGGTTTATAGGTTTTATTTAAATAATTAAATAACAAAAAATGATTTTTATGATTTTTTCTCATTTTCAAGGTTTATAACCATTGAAATATTATAATTTTTAATTTTTTTTCAAATGTTAATACAATATTTAATTATAATAATCTTACAAATTAAATATCATGTAAATTCAATATAATAATTTTATTGATCGATATTATAATACTGATCATTTAATAGATTAATAAACTATTATTAATAAGATATATTAATTAAAATATATTTGCAAAACCTAAAATGATTCAAAATCAAAGTAAAATATATTATTAAATAATAATTTTTTATTTTTAAATTTTTGATTCTTTTTATATGCTTATAATTTTTTTGATGAAGATAAATTATGTAAATTATATTTGTCTCATTCATAATTTATTTTGCAATTAATCTTTCTATAAAAAAAACTAATAAATAATTAAAATGAATATTGAAATTTTAATGAATACAAATAAAAATGAGATTTATGATTAATTATTTAGGGTATACCGTTAATGATTTAAGTATTTAGGAGTTTAGGAATTTAGTGATTTAAGTGTTTAGGCATTTAGTAGTTTATATTTTTATTTAAATAATGAAATAACAAAAAAAATTATTTTCAAATTTTTTATCAATTTTGATGGTTATGACCATAATAAAATATAATAATTTTAAATTTTTTTTAAATGTGAATGCAATATTTAGTTATATAAAACTTAATAATTATATATCATTTAAATTAAAATAAACAATTTATTGATAGATATTAACTAAATAAAATAAATATAATAATGATCAAAAAATAAATTAATAAACTATTATTTATTGATAGATATTTATATACTATTTATAAATACTTAAACCCTTAAAGATGGTTTAAATGTTTAAGTATTTAAGGGTTTAGGAGTTTAGGAGTTTAATGCTTTAAACGTTAGGTATTTTAGTAGTTTATAGGTTTTATATAAACAATAAATAACAAAAAAAATTTTTGTGATTTATCTCATTTTCAAAGATGATACCCTTAAAAATATAATAATTTTAAATATTTTCAAATGTAAATATAAATTTTAATTATAATAATCTTTATAATTATATATAATGTAAAATTCAATATAAACAATTTTATTGATAAATATTCTAATAATTATCAAAAAATAAATTAATACTCTATTATTAAAAGATAGATATCTATTAAAATAATTACAAAACCAAAAATGATTCAAAATCATTGTAAAATTTATTACTAAATAATAATTTTTTGTTTTAAAATTTTTACTTCTTTTATAAGATTATATTCTTTTTATTAAAAGAAAATTTTAATATTATATTTGTCTGACTAATTATTTTATTTTGTATTTAATATTTAAATAAAAAAAAACTAATAAATATTTAAAATTAATTTTTAAAATTAATATTTAAAATTAATATTTAAATAATTTAAATCTAATACATACAAATTAAAATGTAGATTTAAGATTTTTATTGCTGTATATTTAATTTATTTTTTGATAATCTATTTGTATAAACAAATATTAAATGTATACACAGTTAAATCAGTAAACTCCTAAACCTCGTAATCCCTAAATACATAAACCATTAAACCGCTAAAACTAATTAATAATTAATAATCTATTTTTATTTCTATTTATTATAATTTTAAATATTCATTTTAATTATTAGTTAGTTTATTTTTTAGAAATATTTATTACAAAATAAAGTATGAGTGTGAGAAATATAATTTAACCTAATTTTATTATAATCAATAAAAGTATTTACGCTTATAAAATAAGTAAAAATTAAAAATTAAAAATTATTATTAAGTAATATATGTTTACTTTAATTCTTAAATCATTTGGGTTTTGTAAATATTTTTTAATTAATATCTAGTCTTATTATTAATAGTTTATTAATTTAATCTTGATCATTATTATAATATATATCAATAAAATTGTTTATATGAATTTATATGATATATAAGTATTAATATTATTATAACTAAATATTATATTTCACGTTTCAATAAATTTTAAATATTATTATTAATTCAAATAGATTATTGACCTATGAAAATGAGAAAAAAATTACAAATTTTTTTTGTTACTAATAATAAGATAGATATCAATTAAAATATAATTACAAAACCAAAAATATTCACAAGCAAAGCAAAGATATATTACTATATAATAATTTTTTGTTTTGAGTTTTTTTTTCTTTTAAAGTTTATCTATAATTTTTGATGAAAAATAATTTATATAAATTTTATTTGTCTTTAACTAAATTTAATTTTGTAATTAATATATATATAACATAAACAACTAAATCTTAAAATGAATATTTAAAATATATGAAAAAAATAATATTTATTCTTTATTATTTAGGGTATACGGTTTAATTTAAATTATATCTATCTTACTAATAATTTATTTTGTAATAAATATTTCTAAAAAATAAACTATTAAATAATTAAAATAAAAATTTAAAATTATACTGAATAAAATTAAATTTAAATTTATGAATTATTATTAATGTATATATATTTAATTGTTTAAAGTATTGAAGGGTTTTGTTGTTTAGAAGTTAAGTGATTTATGTTTTAGGCATTTAGTGGTTTATAGGTTTTCTTAAGCAATAAAATAACAAAAAAAATTATTTTTGATTTTTTTTCACATTTTCCCAGGTTATAACATTTGAAAATATAATAATTTTTAAATTTTTTTCAAAAGTAAATATAATATTAAGTTATTATAATCTTAATAATTATAAGTAATTTAAATTCAATATAAAAAATTACATTTCTAGATATTATAATAATGATCAAAAAAAATTTAATAAACTATTATTAATAAGATAGATATAATTTAACATATATTTGCATAATCTAAATTTATTCAAAATCAATGTAAAATATATTACTAAATAATAATTTTTTTTAATGTTTTGCTTTTATTTATAAGTTCATATTTTTGTTTTTAAAAATAAATTATTTAAATTATATTTGTCTTACTCATAATTTATTTTGTAATTTATAATTCTATAATAATAACTAATAGATAATTAAAATGAATATTTAAAATTATAATGAATACAAATAAAATTGAGATTTATTATTTATTATTCAGGATATACCAGTTTAATGGTTTAAGTATTTAGGTGTTTTGTGGTTTAGGAGTTTAGTAATTTAATTGTTTAGACCTTTAGTGATTTATAGTTTTTATTTAAAGAATAAAAAAACAAAAAATTTAATTTTTAGATTTTTTTTAAAATTTTGAAGGTTATAACCTTTGAAAATATAATAATTTTTAATTTTTTTTAAATGTGAATATAATATTTAGTTATAATAATATTAATAATTTTATATAATGTAAACTAAATATAAATAATTTTATTAATAAATATTATAATAATGATCAATAAATTAATTAATAAACTAGTATTAATAAGAATGATTTAAATTAAAATACAATTGTAGAATCTAAAATGATTCAAAATCAAAATAAGATATATTAATAAAAAATAATTTTTTATTTTTAAAATTTTTCTTCTTTTTATAAGCATATATATTATTTTTGATGAAAAATAAATTATTTAAATTATTTCTGTCTCACTAATAATTTATTTTGTAATTAATATTTTTATAAAAATAAACTGATAAATAATTAAAATGAATATTAAAAAATATAATGAATACTAATAAAAATGAGAATTATGATTTATTATTTAGACTATACTAATTTAATGTTTTTAGTATTTATGAGCTTCGGGGATTACGAGTTTAGTCATTTTAATATTTTGTCATTTAGTGGTTTATAGGTTTTATTTATAAAATAAAATAAAAAAAGTATATTTGTTATTTTTTCTCATTTTTGAAGATTATAACCTTTGAAAATATAATAAGTTTTAATTTTTTTTTTGAAAAGTGAATACAATATGAAGTTAATAATCATAATAATTAAATATAATATAAATTCAATATAAATTATTTTATTGGTATATATTATTATAAAGATCATAAAAAATAATAAACAATTATTAATAAGATAAATATTGTTTAAAAGATATTTGAAAAACCTAAAATGATTCAAAATCAAAGTGAAATATTTTACTAAATATTAATTTTAAATTTTTAAATTTTTGTATCCATTTATATGCTTATATATTTTTTGATGACAAATAAATTTTTTAAATTATATTTGTCTCAATAATTATTTATTTTTTAATTTATATCTCTATAAAAATAAACCAATCAATAATTAAGCGGTATGTTTAAAATTATAATGAATACTAATAAAAATGAGATTTATTATTTATTATATATAGTATACTAGTTTAATGGTTAAATTATTTACGGGGTTTTTCCTTTAGAAATTTAACAATTTATGTTTTTAGGCATTTAGTGGTTTATAGGTATTATTTATATAATAAAAATAAAAAAATTTGATTTTTTCTAATTTTCAAAGGTTATAATCTTTGAAAAGAAAATAATTTTTAAAATTTTTTGATATATGAATACCATGTATAATTATATTAATATTACTAATTATATATCATATAAATTAAATATAAACAATTTTAATTATAATATTATAATAACGATCAAAAATTCAATTAACAATCTATTATTAAAAAACTAAATATTAATAAAAATATATTTACATAACATAAAATGATAAAAATCAAACCAAAATATATTGCTAAATAATAATATTTAATTTTTAAATTTTTCCTTCTTTTTTTAAGCTTATATATATATATTTTTTGATTAAATATAAATTAGTTAAATATTATTTGTCTCATTCAAAATTTATTTAGAACTAATTTTTCTAAAAAATTAACCTATAAATAATTAAAATGAATATTTAAAATTATAATAAATAGAAATATAAATGAGATTTATTATTTAAAAAGTAAAATATAGCTATTAAAATGTTTATGTATTTATGTGTTTCGGAGTTTATGAACTTACGGATTTAAGTAAGTAATCATTTAATGATCTATAGGTTTTATTTAAAAAATAAAATAACTAAAAATTTATTTTTATTATTTTTTCTAATTTTTTACGGTTATAACTTTTTAAAATATAATAATTTTTAAATTTTTTTCAAATGTGAATATAATATTTATTTATAATAATCATAATAATTATATATCATTTAAATTCAATATAAATAATTTTATTGATAGATATTCTAGTAATTATAAAAAAATAAATTATAAGTCAATTATGAATAAGATTGATATTACTTAAAATATGATATCAAAACCTAAAATGATTCAAATGTAAAGCAAAATATATTACTAAATAATAATTATTTGTTTTTAAATTTTTATTCTTTTTATAAGCTTTTCTATTTTTTGATGAAAAATAATTTTTATAAATTATATTTTTAACTCATAATTTAATTTATAATTAATACAGATATACAAATAAAAAACTAAAAATCAAAATAATTTTTTTAAATTATAATGAAAACAAATAAAAATGTGATTTATTAATTATTATTTAGTGTATACTAGTTTAAAGGATTATCTATATAGGGGTATCGAGATTTTGTAGTTTAGTGATTTAAATGCTGAGGCATTTAGTGGTGTATAGGTTTTATTTAAACAATAGAATAACAAAGAAAAAATATTTTTTTTTATTTTTTCACATTTTCAAAGGTTATAACCTTTGAAAATATAATAACTTTAAATTTTTTTTCAAAAGTGAATATAATATTTAGTTATAATAATCATTATATTTATATATCATATAAATTCAATATAAACATTTTTATTGATAAATATTTTAATAATGATGAAAAAAGAACTTAATAATCTATTATTAATTAAATAGATATCAATTAAAATATATTTACAAAACCTAAAATGATTCAGAAGCAAAGCAAAATATATTATTATATAATAATTTTTGGTTTTGAATTTTTTTTTCTTTTAAAAGGTTTATCTATAATTTTTTGATGAAAAATAATTTATATAAATTATATTTGTGTAACTCAAATTATTTTGGAATTTATATTTATATAAATATAAACAAATAAATAATTAAAATGAATATTTAAAATTATAATTAAAAAATGAGATTTATTATTTAGGGTATACCGGTCTAATTTAAATTAGATCTGTCTAACTAATAATTTATTTTGTATTTAATATTTCTATAAAAATAAACTAAAAATTAATTAAAATAAAAATTTAAAATTATACTGAATAAAAATAAAAATGATAATTATGATTTATTATTAATCTATACTAGTTTAATGGTTTAAGTATTTAGAGGTTTTCTCTTTAAGGAGTTTAGAGATTTAGGTTTTTAGGCCTTTAGTGGTTTATAGGTTTTATTTAATTAATAAAATAACAAAAAAAATATTTTAATTTTTTCTTATTTTCATTGGTTATAACCTTTGAAAATATAATAATATTTAAAATTATTTGAAATGTGAATACAATATTTAGTTATTATTATATTAGTAATTAATTATGATATAAATTCAATATAAATAATTTTATTGACAGATATTATAATAATCATCAAAAATTAAATTTATAAACTACTAATAATAAGATAGATATTAATTAAAAAATATTTACAAAACCCAAATTGATATAAAATTAAAGTAAAATATATTACTAGATAATAATTTTTAATTTTTAAATTTTTACTTCTTTTATAAGCGTATATATATTTTTTGATTAAAAATAAATTATTTAAATTATATTTGTCGCACCATAATTTATTTTATAATAAATATTTCTATAAAAATAAACTAATAAATAATTAAAATGAATATTTAAAACTATAATAAATAGGAATAAAAATTAGATTTATTAATTATTATGTATTATATAGTAGTTTAATGGTTTATGTATTTAGGTATTACGGGGTTTAGGTGTCTACTTATTTAATTGTGTATGCATTTAGTGGTTTATTGGTTTTATTTAAAAAAATAAAATAACAAAACATTTATTTTTATTATTTTTTGATATTTTCAAAGGTTATAACCTTTGAAAATATAATAATTTTTAAATTTTTTTTAAAGAAAATTCAATATTTAGTTATAATAATCATTATATTTAAATATCATATAAATTCAACATGAATATTTTTAGTGATTAATATTCTAATAATGATCAAAAAATAAATTAATAATCTATTATTAATACGATAGATATCAATTAAAATATAATTACAAAACATAAAATGATTCATAAGCAAAGCAAAATATATTACTATAGAATAATTTTTTGTTTTGAATTTTTTTTTTATTTTAAAAAGGTTATCTATATTTTTTTTGATTAAAAATAATTTAAAAAAATTATATTTTTCTAACTCATAATTTATTTTTTAATTAATATGTATATAAAAATAAAAAATTAATAATTAAAATGAATATTAAAAATTATAATGAAAAAAAAAATGAGATTTATTATTTATTATTTGGGGTATACTGGTTTAATTTAAGTTATATCTGTCTCACTAATAATTTATATTGTAATTAATATTTCTATAAAAATAAACTGATAAATAATTAAAATAAAAATTTAAAATTATACTGAATAAAAATTAAAATGAGAATTATGATTTATTATTAATGTATACCAGTTTAATGGTTTAAGAATTTTGAGGTTTTGTCGTTTAGTAGTTTAGCGATTTATCTTTTTAGTCATTTAGTGATTTATAGGTTTTATTTAAACAATAAAATAAAAATAAAATAGTAATTTTTTATCATTTTCAAATGTTATAACCTTTGAAAATATAATAATATTTAAAAGTTTTTTAAATTTGAATTCAATATTTTGTTATAATAATTTTAATAATTCTATATCATTTAAAATAAATATAAATAATTTTATTGATATATATTATAATAATGATATATAATTTAAATTAATAAACTATTTATAATAAGATAGATATTAATTAAAAAATATTTGCAAAACCCTAATTGATTCAAAATTAAAGTAAAATATATTAGTTGATAAAAATTTTTAATATTTATTAATACTTCTTTTATACTTCTTTTAAAAGCGTATATATTTTTTTGATTAAAAATAAATTATTTAAATTTTATGTGTCGCACTCATAATTTATTTTGTAATAAAAATTTCTATAAAAATAAACTAATAAATAATTAAAATGAATATTTACAATAATAATAAATTGAAATAAACATTAAATTTATTTATTATTTAGTAGTATATAGCAGTTTAATGGTTTCTTTTTTTAGGCATTACGGGGTTTAGAAGTTTACTGATATAATTGTTCATGCATTTAGTGCTTTATAGGTTTTATTTAAAAAATAAAATAACAAAAAATTTATTTTTATTATTTTACCATATTTCCAAAGGTGATAAGCTTTGTAAATATAATAATTTTTAAATTTTTTTCAAAAGTGAATTCAATATTTAGTTATAATAATCATTATATTTATATATCATATAAATTCAATATAAACAATTTTATTGATAAATATTCTAATAATGATCAAAAAATAAATTGATAAACAATTATTAATAAGATAGATATCAATTAAAATATAATTACAAAATCTAAAATGATTCAGGAGAGCAAAATATATTACTATATAATAAATTTTAGTTTTAAAATTTTTTATTTTTTTTATAAGTTTATCTATATTTTTCGATGAAAAATAATTTATATAAATTAAATTTGTCTAACTTATAATTAATTTTGTAATTAATATATATATAAAAATAAACGAATAAATAATTAAAATGAAAAAAAGTAATATTGAGATTTATTATTTATTATTTAGGATAAACTTGTTTAAAAGGATTATATTTTTAGGGTTTTAAAGATTTAGGATTTATTGAATTAAGTGTTTAGGCATTTAGTGGTTTATAGGATTTATTTAAACAATGAAATAACAAAAAAATTAATTTTGATATTTTCTCACATTTTCAAAGGTTATAACCTTTATAAATATAATAATTATAAAATTTTATAAAAATGTGAATACAATATTTTGTAATAAAAATCATTATAGTTATATATAATCTAAACAAAATATAAAGAATTTTATTGATACATATTAAATTAATTATCAAAAAATAAATTAATATGCTATTATTAATATGATAAATATAAATTAAAATATAATTGCAAAATCTAAAATTATTCATAATCAAAGTAGAATTTATTACTAAATAATAATTTTTGTTTTTTAGTTTGTGATACTTTTTATAAGCTTATATATTTCTTTTGATGAAAAATAAATTATTTAAATTAAATTTGTTTCACTCATAATTTATTGTGTAATTAATATTTTAATAAATTATTTAAATTATAATCAAGGTTTACGAGTTTAAAGGTTTAAGTATTTACGAGCTTTTGTGTTAAGGAGTTTAGAGATTTAAGTGTTTAGGGATTTAGTGGTGTATAAGTTTTATTTAAACAATGATATAACATAAAATCTTTTTTTTTTATTTTTTCTAATTTTTGAATGTTATATCCTTTGAAAATATAATAATTTTTAAATTTTTTTCAAATGTAAATATAATATTTATTTATAATAATTTTCATAAATATAAGTCATTTAAATTCAATATAATTAATTAAATTGATAGATATTATAATAATGATCAAAAAATAAATTAATAAACTATTATTAATAAAATAGATATTATTTAGAAAGTATTTGCAAAATCTAAATTTATTCAAATCAAAGTTAAATATATTACTAAATAATAATTTTTTTAATGTTTTGCTTTTTTTATAAGTTTATATTTTTGTTATTAAAAATAAATTATTTAAATTATATTTGTCTTACTCTTAATTTATTTTGTAATTTATAATTCTATAATAATAAACTAATAAATAATTAAAATGAATATTTAAAATTATAATGAATACAAATAAAATTGAGATTTATTATTTATTATTCAGGATATACCGGTTTAATGGTTTAGGTATTTATGGGTTTTTTGGTTAAGGAGTTTAGTGATTTAATTGTTTAGACCATTAGTGATTTATAGATTTTATTTAAAGAATGAAAAAACAAAAAATTTAATTTTTTGATTTTTTTTTAATTTTTGAAGGTTATAACCTTTGAAAATATAATAATTCTTAATTTTTTTTAAATGAAAATATAATATTTAGTAATAATAATCTTAATAATCATATATAATGTAAACTCAATATAAATAATTTTATTAATACATATTATAATAATGATTAATAAATAAATTAATAAACTAGTATTTATAAGAATGATATAAATTAAAATATAATTGTAAAATCTAAAATGATTCATAATCAAAATAAGATATATTACTAAATAATAATTATTTATTTTTAAAAATTTCCGTTTTTTTATGTGCATTTTTTAATAAAAAATAAACTATATATTGAGTTTAATAATTGATTATTATTACTAAATAATAATCAAAATAAGATATATAAATTAAAATAAATTATTAAACTATATATGTCGCTCTAATAATTTATTTTGTAATTAATATTTCTATAAAAATAAACAGATAAATAATTAAAATGAATATTTAAAATTATAATGAATACTAATAAAAATTAGATTTATGATTTATTATTTGGGCTATACTAATTTAATGTTTTAAGTATTTATGGGCTTCAAGGTTTAGGAGTTTAGTCATTTTAGAATTTAGTCATTTAGTGGTTTATAGGTTTTATATAAAAAATAAAATAAAAAAAAATTATTTTTGTTATTTTTTCTCATTTTTGAATGTTATAAACTTTGAAAATATAATAATTTATAATTTTTTTTGAAAAGTGAATATAATATGAAGTAATAATAATCATAATAATTATATATCATATAAATTCAATATAAACTATTTTATTGATATATATTATAATAATGATCATATAGAAATAATAAATAATTAGTAATAAGCTAAATATTGTTTAAAATATATTTTCAAAATCTAAAATGAATCAAAATCAAACTGAAATATTTTATAAAATATTAATTATAAATTTTTAAATTTTTGTATCCATTTATAAGCCTATATAATTTTTGATGAATAATAAAATAAGTAAATTATATTTGTCTCGCTAATAATTTATTTTGTAATTAGTAATTATTTTAAAAAAAATTGAAAATTATTAAAATGAATATTTAAAATTATAATGAATACTAATAAAAAAGAAATATATGATTTATTATTTTGGGTATACCTATTTAATGGATTACGTTTTTTGTGGTTTTGGGGTTAATGAGATTATTGATTTATATGTTTACACATTTAGATGTTTATAGGTTTTATTTAATCAAATAAATAACAAAAAATTTATATTTATGAATTTTTATGATTTTCAAATATTATAACCTTTGAAAATATAATAATTATTTAATAGTTATAAAATAGGAATACAATAATTAGTTATAATAATCTTAAAAATTATATTTGTTGTAAATTCAATTTAAAAAAATTTATTAATATATATTATTATAATAATCAAAAATAAAATAATAAACTATTATTAATAAGATAGATATTAATTAAAATATATTTATAGAAACCAAAATAATTCAAAATCAAAGAAAATTATATTACTAAATAAAATTTTAAATTTTTGAAATTTTGTTTATTTTTATAAGCTTATTCTTTTTCATAAAAAATAATTTATTTAAATTATATATGTCTCACACATTATTTAATTTGTAATTAATATTTTTATAAAAATAAACTAAAAAAATAATTAAAATGAATATTTAAAATTATAATGAATACAAATAAAAATGAGATTTATTATTTATTATTTAGGTTATATAGGTTTACTAGTTTAAGTATTTAAGGGATTTTTGTGTTTAGGAGTTAGAGATTTAATTATTTATGCATTTAGTGGTTTATAAGTTTTTTTTAAATAATGATATAACAAAAAAATTATTTTTGTTATTTTTTCTCATTTTTGAAGGTTATAAAATTTGAAAATATATCAATTTTTAAATTTTTTTTAAATGTGAATACTATATTTAGCTATGATAATCTTAATAATTATATATCATAAAAATTTAAAATAAACAATTATATTGAAATATATTATATTAATGATCAAAAAATAAATTAATAAACTATTATTAATAAGATAAATATTATTTTAAATATATTTGCAAAACGTAAATTTATTCAAAATCAAAGTAAAATATATTACAAAATAATACTTTCTTTGATGTTTTGCTTATTTTTATATGTTTATATTTTTTGTTATTAATAGTAAATTATTTAAATTATATTTGTCCTCCTCATAATTAATTTTTAATTTATAATTCTATAAAAATAAACTAATAAATAATTAAAATGAATATTCAAAATTATAATGAATACAAATAAAAGTGAGATTTATTATTTATTATTAAGAATATACAGTTTTAATGGTTTAGGTATTTAGGTATTTTGGGGATTAGTTATTTAAGTGTTTAGGCCTTTAGTGATTTATATTTTTTAATTTTTTGATTTTTTTTAATTTTTGAAGGTTATAACCTTTGAAATTAAAATAATTTTTAATTTTTTTAAATGTGAATATAATATTCAGTAATAATAATCTTAATAATTATATATAATGTAAGCTCAATATAAATAATTTTATTAATAGATATTATAATAATGATCAATAAAAAATTAATAAACTATTATTAATAAGAATGATATAAATTAAAATATAATTGCAAAATCTAAAATGATTCAAAATAAATATAAAATAAATTACTAAATAATATATTTTCTTAAAAAAAATTTTGCCTCTTTATATAAGGATATATATTTTTTTTGATGAAAAAAAAATTATTTAAATTAGATCTGTCTCAATAATAATTTATTTTGTAATTAATATTTCTATAAAAATAAACTTATAAATAATTATAATAAAAATTTACAATTATACTTAATAAAAATTAAATTGAGATTTATGATTTTTTATTAATGTACACCTATTTAATGGTCTAAGTATTTAGAGGTTTTGTCATTTAGGAGTTTATCAATTTATGTTTTTAGGCATTTAGTGGTTTATAGGTTTTATTTAAACAATAAAATAACAGAAAAAAAATTTGTAATTTTTTCTCATTTTCATAGGTAATAACCTTTGAAAATATAATAATATTTTATATTTTTTGAAATGTGAAAACAATATTTAGTTATAATAATATTAATAATTATATATCATATAAATTCAATATAAACAATTTTATTGATAGATAATATAATAATGATGAAAATTTAAATTAATAAACTATTAATAAAAAATTGATATTAATTAAAAAATATTTACAAAACCCAAATTGATTCAAAATTAAAGTAAAATATATTACTGTATATTAATTTTTAATTTTTAAATTTTAAATTTTTACTTCTTTTATAAGCATATATTTTTTTTGATTAAAAATAAATTAAATAAAATATATATGTCGCTATCATAATTTAATTAGTAATAAATATTTCTATAAAAATAAACTAATAAATAATTAAAATGAATATTTAAAATTATAATAAATAGAAATAAAAATTAGATTTATAAATTATTAAGCAGTATATAGCAGTTTAATGGTTTAAGTATTTAGGCATTATAAGGTTTAAAAGTTTATGGATTTAACTGTGTATACATTTAGTCGTTTATAGGTTTTATTAAAAAAATAAAATAAAAAAATATATATTTTTATTATTTTTTTATATTTTCAAAGGTTATAACCTTTGAAAATATAAATTTTTTTAATTTTTTTTAAATGTGAATCCAATATTTAGTTATAATAATCAATATATTTATATATAATATAAATTCAATATAAACAATTTTATTGATAAATATTCTAATAATGATCAAAAAATAAATTAGTAATCTATTATTAATAAGATAGATATCAATTAAAATATAATTACAACACCTAAAATGATTCAAAAGAAAAGCAAACTATATTACTATATAATAATTTTTTGTTTTGAAATTTTTTTTTCTTCTAAAGAGTTTATCAATAATTTTTTAATTAAAAATAATTTATATAAATTATATTTGTCTAACTCAATTTATTTTGTAATTAATATTTATATATAAATAAACAAATACATAATTAAAAAGAATATTTAAAATTATAATGAAAAAAAATGAGATTTATTATTTATTATTTAGGGATACCAGTTTAATTTAAATTAGATCTATCTCACTAATAATTTATTTAGTAATTAATATATCTATAAAATAAATTGATAAATAATTAAAATAAAACTTTAAAATTATACTCAATAAAAATTAAAATGAGATTTATGATTTATTATTAATGTATACCAGTTTAATGATTTATGTATTTAGAGGTTTTGTCGTTAGCAGTTTAGCGATTTATGTTTTTAGGCTTTTAGTGGTTTATAGGTTTTATTTAAAAAAATAAAATAACAGAAAAAATTTTTATAATTTTTATCATTTTCATAGGTTTATAACATTTGAAAATATAATAATATTTAAAATTTTTTGAAATTTTAATGAAATACTTTGTTATAATAATATTAAAAATTATATATCATATAAATTTAATATAAATAATTTTATTGATAGATATTATAATAATGATCAAAAATTAAATTTATAAACTATTAATATTAGGTTAATATTAATTAAAAAATATTTACAAAACCCAAATTGATTCAAAATTAAAGTAACTTATATTACTTGATAATAATTTTTAATTTTTAAATTTATTCTTCTTTTATAAGCATATATTTTTATTAGATAAATAATATATCATTTAAATTATATTTCTCCACACATAATTTATTTTGTAATAAATATTTCTAAATAAATACACTAATAAATAATTAAAATGAATATTTAAAAATATAATAAATAGCAAAAAAATAGATTTATTAATTTTTAAGTAGTATTTAGCGGTTTAATGGTTTATGTATTTAGCTATTACGGAGTTTAGGAGTTTACTGATTTAACTTTATATGTATTTAGTAGGTGTGCTCACGGGACTCGGAGATTCGCGACCCGACCCAAAGTCTCGTCCCGAAAGAATCGGGACTGAAAAAATTCTGTTGACTTTGACTTTTACCATCCTGTTCTGTCACGTATTTTTTCTTTTGGGATGGTTTTGGATGTTAGGCAATATCAATCCCGAGAACCGTCCCATCCTAAAAAACTGATACTAGAACCATGAATATATATATATATATATATCATGAAGATGCCTCAATTTCCGCTACTGCCCATTCAATTCTGATGCAGCTATTGCTGTTCCAATGAGTTCGAGGCGACCTTATGCGGTTCCAGCCGTGTAAAATCCGGTCCAGCCCATGTCCATCGCACTTCTGGTTGCCTCCACCATGTCTCATATGCCTCCAGCCTTTTGTTTTGTTTTTCTGATGAGAATTGAGTTTTAATTATTATTATTATGTGTCTCAGTCAATTTTCTTGAGTATTGGTTGTGGTTTTGTTGTTGGGCCAAATGAGTGGGCTGAATGTGTTACAGTTAGTTTTGTAGAGCTTGCTTGTTTGAAATATTTATATGTATTTATGCTTAACATATCATATTAATGAATGGCAATGCAGATGGCACAATCCACCGGTAAGCGAAAAATACAATAAATTAAAGATGATCACATCTCAAATGTTCAAAGTAATGGTAAATCCTATCATCATCCTTTCACGAACCCTTCTATTGTTACGGCAGGTTCTTCAATTCCAATTGTAAAAGAAAGTCAAGGTACATCTGAACCTCAAGCTCAAAAAAAGTATAAGTCTGCTATTTGGGAAACTTATGAGATATTAGTTGATTTAGAGGGAAATTAAACTGGTAGGGCAGCTTGTATATTGTGTAGGAAATAATATTTGGCAAAAAGTGATCAAGGTACTTCGGGTTTATAAAAATACTTGAGAGAGACTTGTAGGAAATTTCCACACAAAAAAGAATTAATAAAAGCTCACAAAGGTAAAGACAAGTCACAATCTTTGTTGAGTTTCATTAAAGATACTAGTTCAGAGGATAATAAAATTAACTTGTTGGCAATTTGATCAACAACTAGTTAGGGAGGCTTTGGTGAAAATGATCATAAAAGATGAATTACCTTTTTGTTTTGCTGAGAGGGATGAGTTTAAAAAGTTTTGTAAAGTTAGTGTGCCTCAATTTAAAATTCCATCTAGGTACTCTATATTGAGGGATTGTTTTTCTTTGTTTGTGAAGGAAAAGAAGAAATTATTTGATAGCATATCATCTAATTGTTCTAGAGTTTCATTGACTTCCGACACTTGGACTAGCATTCAAAATTTGTCTTATATATGTTTGACTGTTAATTTCATCGATTCTCAACGGAATATGCATAAAAGGCTTTTTAACTTTTGTGTAATTAAAAGTCATCCTGGAGTTAATATTAGAAATTCTATTGAGTTTTGCATGAATGAATGGGGTTTGATAAATTTGATGTGCATTACTATTGACAATGTATCAAATAATGATGTTGCAGTTGAACAATTGAAAAAAAGGCTTGTGAAGAAAAGTGTTGTACCTTTGATAGCCGAGCATTTTCATATGAGATGTTGTGCTCATATTCTAAACTTAATTATCAGAGATGGCATTGTAGTAGTAGAGGGTGCTATTCATAAAATTAGAGGTGTGGTAAAATATGCGAGGAGTAGTCCCTAAAAGATTAAATATGTTTAAGTTATGTGTTGAAGAAGCAAACTCGACATATGGATCTTCATTGCAATTAGATTGTCCTACAATATGGAATTCAACTTATTTAATGCTACAAACTGATATAAAATATCAAAAAGAATTTGAAAAGTTGGTGGACAAAGACAAAAGGTTTTTGAAAGAGTTTGGTTCAAACATTCCAACTGAGAGAGATTGAACAAATGCCAAAATTTTGGCTCGTTTCTTTAAAACTTTTTATGAGGTAACTGGTAAATTTTCTGGCTTATAATATTCTACCTCTAGTGTTTATTTTTCTTATATTATTTGAATTTTGAAAAAAAATTGAGCTTTGTGAAGATAGTAGAGATATAATGGTGTCTGAATTGGGTATGAAAATGAGGCATAAATTCAACAGATATTGGGTTTCTCTTCTGTCAACAAATATTATGCTTTTTGTAGTAGTAGTGTTGGATCCTAGATATTAGCTCAAATATCTCAAGGTTAATTACACTTAGCATTATAGAGAGGAATTGGCTAAAAATTTTGTGAAAAAGGTTATTGATGTTTTATATGAGATGATGGATGATTATAAAGATTCAAATGAAGTTGAATCAAAAGAAGATGATTTCTCTTTTACTGTGTTGAAGAAAAATGATGATTTCTTTGATGGTAGTGATACTTATGTTGATGATTTTTTTATTGAATTGGAGAAAGAACAAGAAGTTGCAGCTTGGGAAGAGTTGGATAAATACTTGGAGGACAAACTTGAAAAAAATAGAATTGATTTTGATCTTTTAAACTGGTGGAAGGTAAATGATGTTAGGTATCCTTCTTTGGCAAAGGTAGCAAGGTATGTATTAGCTATCCAAGCATCTACTATGGCCTACAAATCTACATTTAGCACTAGGCGGAGAACTTTAGATAAATTTAAGAGTTATTTAACACCTATTACAGCTGAAGTTCTAATTGGTCTACAATATTGGTTGAGAAGCTCAAACAAACCTATTGAAATTGAAGAATTAGTTCAAGACCTTGATGATAATGAATCAGGTTAGTATAAAATCTTGTAAATATTAAATATTACTTTTATTTATTTTATTCATTCAATTTAATAAAAATATGGTTCAATTACAATTTTCAGAGGGGTCACGGGATCCAAATATTCTTCTAACTATAGTTGGCCAATTAAATTTGGAATGGGTGTATTAAATTTTATAAGGTAATATTTTGTTTTTTTATTTCTGTTTCATCTAAGAAATTTATGTCTACATGATTAACACGTTTCTTCTTTGGTTGTCCTTCTACAGTGGAGTAAGAAAAGGGAGCAGTTGTAGAAGAGATAATTAATTGGGTTTGGACTTTCGTTGCTGTTCCGGGATGGACCTTTGAAATGTTATTAACAAGGTTGTTATTAGTTGTATTTTTTTTGTTATATTAAGCTGACTAATTTTAGTAATTACTTCAGTAGTAATTGTTGCTACCAATGTTTGTGGTTATATTTAGCTTTTCCTAAATTTTTTAAGTAATTGTTTACAAAATATAGTATTGATATTATGGTCAACTTTCACTCATCTGAACAAAGCCAACTTGTGACAAAACAAAGAACCAAATTAAGCACACAACTAGGTCTAGTTCTATTTAACATTTCTATCCTTTTCTGGACATCAAAGGTTTTGACAAGATGGTGGAACTCATTTGCAGTATTCAGCCTATTTGACAAAACAAAATTGACCCAATTTGAAAGAAACATAACTAAGGAATGATAAATGGTACAATAAAAGGTTTCGACATGAACTAACTTGACTAGTTTGAAGAAAATAAATTGAAAAAATGTCCGAACTCCGTTCCGTCCCGGAACCATTTTCTCCTAACCAAAATCCCCGATCTATTACCCGTCCCGTCCAAATATTTTCAACCAATGGGACGGGTGTGGATCTTCAAAAAAAAATCTGAGAAATATGGGAAGGGACTTCAGATTTGTAATCCCCATCCCATCCCATGCCATGAGCACACCTAGTATTTAGTGGTTTATAGGTTTTATTTAAAAAATAAAATAACAAAAAATTTATTTTTATTATTTTTTGATATTTTCAAAGGTTATAACCTTTTAAAATATAATAATTTTTAATTTTTTTTTCAAACATGAATAAAATATTTAGTTATACTAATCATTATATTTATATATCATATAAATTCAATATAAACAATTTTATTGATAAATATTCTAATAATGATCAAAAAATAAATTAATAATCTATTATTAATAAGATAAATATCAATTAAAATATAATTAGAAAACCTAAATGATTTAGAATAAAAACAAAATATATTACTATATAATAATTTTTTGTTTTGAAAATTTTTTTCTTTTAAAAAGTTTATCAATAATTTTTTGATGAAAAATAAATTATATAAATTATATTTGTCTAACTCAATTTATTTTGTAATTATAATTTATATATAAATAAACAAATAAATATTTAAAATGAATATTTAAAATTATAATGATAAAAAAATGAGATTTATTATTTATTATTTAGATATACCGGTTTAATTTAAATTAAATCCTTTTCAGTAATAATTTATGTTTTATTATTAATGTATACCTATTTTATAGTTTAAGTATTTAGAAGTTTTGTCATTTAGGAGTTTAGTGATTTATGTTTTTAGCCATTTAGTTGTTTATAGGTTTTATTAAAACAATAAAATGAAAAAAAAAATTTGTAATTTTTTGTCATTTTCATAGGTTATAACCTTTGAAAATATAATAATATTTAAAATTTTTTGAAATGTGAATACAATATTTAATTATAATAATTTTAATAATTATATATCATATATATTCAATATAATCAATTTTATTGATAGATATTTTAATAATGATCAATAATTAAATTAATAAACTATAAATAATATTATAGATATTATTTAAAAAATATTTACAAAACCCAAATTGAGTCAAAATTAATGTAAAAAATATTAATGGATAATAATTTTTAATTTTTGAAATTTTACTTCTTTTATAAGTATATATATTTTTTTGAATAAAAATAAATTATTTAAATTATATTTGTCGCACTCATAATTTATTTTGTAATAAATATTTCTATAATATAAACTTATAAATAAATAAAATGAATATTTAAACTAATAATAAATTGAAATAAAAATTAGATTTCTTTATTATTAAGTAGTATATAGCCGTTTAATTGTTTATTTATTTAGGCATTACGGGCCTTTGGAGTTTACTTATTTTTCTGTGTATGCATTTAGTGGTTTATAGGTTTTATTTAAAAATTAAAATAACAAAATATTTATTTTTATTATTTTGTGATATTTTCAAAGGTTATAAGATTTGAAAATATAATAATTTTTAAATTTTTTTCAAATGTGAATTCAATATTTAGTTATATTAATCACTATATTTATATATCATATAAATTCAATATAAACAATATTATTGATAAATATTTTAAAAATGATCAATAAATAAATTAATAATCTATTATTAATAAGATAGATATCAATTAAAATATAATACAAAAACGTTAAATGATTCAGGAGAAATCAAATATATTACTATATAATAATTTGTTGTTTTGAAATTATATTTTCTTTTAAAAAGTTTATCCATATTTTTTTGAATAAAATTAATTTATATAAATTATAATTGTCTAATTCATAATTTATTTTTTAATTAATATTTATATAAAAATAAACAAATAAATAATTAAAATGAATATTTAAAATTATAATGAAAAAATTATATTGAGATTTATTTTTTATTATTTTGGGTATACCAGTCTAAATTAAATTAGATCTGTTTCACTAATAATTTATTTTGTAATTAATATTTCTATATAAATAAATTGATAAATAATTAAAATAAAAAATTTAAAATTCTACTGAATAAAAATTATTTTCGTTTATGACTTTTGTGATTTATGTTTTTAGGCATTTAGTTGTTTATATGTTTTATTTAAACAATGTAATAACAAAGAAATTATTTTTGATATGTTTTGACATTTTCAAAGGTTATAACCTTTGAAAATATAATAATTTTAGAATTTTTTAAAAATTGTGAATACAATATTTAGTAATAATAATCATTATAATTATATATAATATAAACTAAATATAAATAATTTTATTGATAGATATGATATCAATTATCAAAAAGTAAATTAATATGCTATTATTAATATGATAGATATAAATTAAAATATAATTACAAAACCTAAAAATATTCAAAATCCAAGTAAAATTTATTACTAAATAATACTTTTTTTAATTTTTGCTTCTTTTTATAAGCTTATATTTTTTTTTTGATGAAAAATAAATTATATTTGTATCACTCATAATTTATTTTGTAATTAATATTTTAATAAAATATTTAAATTATATTTAAGGCTTACGAGTTTAAAGATTTAAGTATTTCGGGGCTTTTGTGTTTAGGAGTTTAGAGGTTTAAATGTTTAGGCATTTAGTGGTTTATATGTTTTATTTTAACAATAATATAACAAAAAATTTATTTTTATTATTTTTTTAATTTTTGAAGGTTACCTTTGAAAATATAAAAATTTTAAATTTTTTTTAAATGTAAATATAATATTTAGTTATAATAATCTTAATAATTATAATTCATTTAAATTCAATATAAATAATAACATTGCTAGATATTATAATAATGATCAAAAATATTTTGATAAACTATTATTAATAAGATAAATATTTTTTAAAATATATTTGAAAAATTTAAATTTATTCAAAATCAAAGTAAAATATATTACTTAATAATAATTTTTATAATGTTTTGCTTTATTACAAAATTATATTTTTGTTATTAAAAATAAATTATTTAAATTAATTTGTCTTACTCATAATTTATTTTGTAATTTATAATTCTATAATAATAAACTAATAAGTAAATAAAATAATTATTTAAAATTATAATGAATACAAATAAAATTGAGATTTATTATTTATTATTTAGGATATATTGGTTTAATTGTTTAAGTATTTAGGTGTTTTTAGGTTTAAGAGTTTATTGATTTAAGTGTTTAGACCTTTAGTGATTTATATTTATTATCTAAAGAATTAAAAAACAAAAAATTTAATTTTTGGAATTTTTTTAATCTTTGAAGGTTGTAACGTTTGAAAATATAATAATTTTTAATTTTTTTAAATGTGAATATAATATTTAGTTATAATAATATTAATAATTATATATAATGTAAACTAAATATAAATAATTTTATTAATAGATATTATAATAATGATCAATAAATAAATTAATAATCTAGTATTAATAAGAAAAATATAAATTAAAATATAATTGGAGAATCTAAAATGATTCAAAATCAAAATAAGATGTATTACAAAATAATAATTTTTTATTTAAAAAATTTTGCATCATTTTATAAGCATATATTTTTTTTGATGAAAAATAAATTATTTAAATTATATCTGTCTCACTAATAATTTATTTTATAATTAATATTACTATAAAAATAAATTTATAAATAATTAAAATGAATATTTAAAATTATAATGAATACTAATAAAAATAGATTTATGATTTATTATTTAGGGTATACCTTTTTAATGGTTTATGTTTTTTGTGGTTTTGGGGTTAAGGAATTCCTTGATTTATATGTTTGCTCATTTATGTGTTTATAGGTTTTATTTAATCAATGAAATAGCAAAAAATAATTTTTATGAATTTTCGTGATTTTCAAAGGTTATTACCATTTAAAATATAATAATTTTTTAATCTTTTAAATTAAGAATGCAATACTTATTTATAATAATCTTAATAATTATCTTTGATGTAATTTAATATAAAAAACATTATTAATATATATTATTATAATGATCAAAAAATAAATTAATAAACTATTATTAATAAGATAGATATTAATTAAAATATATTTGCAGAACCCAAAATAATTCAAAATCAAAGTAAATTATATTACCAAATAAAATTTTAAATTTTTGAAAATTTGTTTATTTTTATAAGGTTATTTTTTTTTCATAAAAAATAATATATTTAAATTATATGACTCACTCATTATTTATTTTGTAATTAATATTTCTATAAAAATAACCTAAAAAATAATTATAATGATTATTTAAAATTATAATGAATTCGAGTAAAAATGTGATTTATTAGTTATTATTTAGGTTATATAGGTTTAATGGTTTAATTATTTAGGGGGTTTTGGGGTTTGGAGTCTAGAGATTTAAATGTTTAGGCATTTATTGGTTTATAAGTTTTATTTAAATAATAAAATAATAAAAAAAATATTTTTATTATTTTTTATCATTTTTGTAGGTTACAACCTTCGAAAATATAATAATTTTTAATTTTTTTCATATGTAAATATAATATTTAGTTATAATAATCTTAATAATTATAACACATTTAAATTCAATATAAATAATTTTATTGTTAGATATTATAAAATTGATCAAATAATAAATTAATAAACAATTCTTAATAAGATTGATAGCAATTAAAATATAATTGCAAAACCTATATATAATGATTTAAAATCAAAGTAAAATATATTACTAAATAATTATTTTTTATTTTTAAATTTTTAGTTCTTTTTATATGCTTATATTTTTTTTGATTAAAAATAAATTATTAAAATTATAGTTGTTCGCTCATTATTTATTTTGTAATTAATATTTCTACATAAAATAAACTAATAAATAATTAATATAAATATTTAAAATTATAATGAATACAAATTAAAATGAGATTTATGATTTATTATATGTGGTAAACCGGTTTAATAGTTTGATTATTTAAAAGTTTTTTTAGGAGTTTATCAATTTGTGTTTTTAGGTATTTAGTGGTTTATAGGTTTTATTTATATAATAAAAATAATTTTTTTTTAGATTTTTTCTAATTTTGAAAGGTTATAACCTTTGAAAATAAAATAATTTTTAAAATTTTTTGAAATGTGAATACTATGTATAATTATATTAATCTTACTAATTATATATCATATAAATTCAATATAAACAATTTTAATGATAGATATTATAATAAAGATCAAAAATTAAATTATTATTAATAATATAAATATTAATTAAAATATATTTATATAACACAAAATGATTCAAAATCAAATCAAAATATTTTACTAAATAATAATATATAATTTTTAAATTTATCCTTCTTTTTATAAGCTTATATTTTTTTGATTAAAAATAAATTATTTAAATAATATTTGTCTTCTCGAAATTTATTTTGTAATTAATTTTTTTAAATAATTAAACTCTAAATAATTAAAATTAATATTTAAAATTATAATAAATAGAAATAAAAATGAGATATATTATTTATTAAGTAGTATATAGATGTTAAAATGTTTATGTATTTAGAGGTTTCGGGGTTTATGAGCTTACTAACTTAATTAAGTAAGCATTTAATGGTCTAAGATTTTATTTAAAAAATAAAAAACTAAAAATTTATTTTTATTATTTTTTCTCGTTTTTTACGATTATAACATTTGAAAATATTATAATTTTTAAATTTTTTTCAAAAGTGAATACAATATTTATTTATAATAATCATAATAATTATATATTATATAAATTCAATATAAACTAATTTATTGATAGATATTCTAATAATTATCAAAAAATAAATAAAAAATCTATTATAAATAAGATTGATATTACTTAAAATATAATATCAAAACCTAAATTGATTCAAAAGCAAAGCAAAATATATTACCTAATAATAATTATTTGTTTTTAAATTTTTATTATTATTATAAGCTTATCTATTTTTTGATGAAAAATAATTTTTATATATTATATTTTTAACTTATAATTTATTTTATATTTAATATATATATATATATATATATAAAACTAAACAATCAAAATGAATTTTTTAAATTAAAATGAAAACAAATAAAAATGAGATTTATTAATTATTATTTAGGGGATACCTGTTTAAATGATTATCTATATATGGGTATCAGGATTTTATAGTTTAGTGATTTAAGTGGTTAGGCATTTAGTGATTTATAGGTTTTAATTAAACAATGAAATAACAAAAAATATATATTTTTTTGTTTTTTCATATGTTCAAAGGTTATAATATTTGAAAATATAATAATTTTAATTTTTTTTAAAGTTAATACAATATTTAGTTATAATAATTATTAAATTTATATATCATATAAATTAAATATAAATATTTTTATTGTTAAATATTCTAATAATGATCAAAAAATAAATTAATATCTATTATTAATAAGTTAGATATCAATTAAAATATAATTACAAATCCTAAAATGATTCAGAAACAAAGTAAAATATATTATTATATAATAATTTTTTGTTTTTAATTTTTTTATTCTTTAAATAAGTTTATCTATATTTTTTTGTTGAAAAATAATTTATATAAATTATATTTTTCTAACTTATAATTTATTTTGTATTTAATATTTATATAAAAATAAACAAATAAATAATTAAAATGAATATTTAAAATTATAATGAAAAAAATAAAAATGAAATTTATTATTTATTATTTATTATTTAGGATATACCTGTTTAAAAAATTTATCTATTTAGGGTTTTTGAGATTTAGAAGTTATTCATTTAAGTATTTAGGCATTTAATGGTTTATAGCTTTTATTTAAATAATGAAATAACAAAAAATTTATTTTTAATATTTTTTCAAATTTTCAAATGTCATAACATTTGAAAATATAATAATTTTAAAATTTTTTATAAATGCGAATACAAAATTTAGTAATAATATTATTATAACTCTATATAATATAATATAAATATAAACACTTTTATTGATAAATATTATATCAATTATCAAAAAATAAATTAATAAACTATAATTAATATGATAGATATAAATTAAAATACATTTAAAAAACCTAAAATGATTCAAAATCTAAGTAAAATTTATTACTAAATAATAATTTTTTTTAGTTTTTGCAATATTTTATAAGCTTATATATTTTTTTGATGAAAAATATATTATTTAAATTATATTTGTTACTCATAATTTATTTTGTAATTAGTATTTCTATAAATTATTTAAATTATATTACGGTTTATGAATTTAAAGGTTTAGGTATTTAGGGACTTCGGGGTTAGAAGTTTAGAGATTTATGTATTTAAGCATGTAATGGTTTATAATTTTTATTTAAACAATGATATAACAAAAAATTTATTATTGTTATTTTTTCTAATTTTTGAAGGTTATAACATTTGAAAATATAACAATTTTTAAATATTTTTTATATGTGAATACTATATTTAGTTATGATAATCTTAATAATTATATATCATGTTAATTCAATATAAACAATTATATTGATAGATATTATATTAATGATCAAAAAATAAATTAATAAACTATTATTAATAAGATAGATATTTTTAAAAATATATTTACAAAAGATAAATTTATTAAAAATCAAGTAATATATAATACTAAATTATAATTTTTTTGATGTTTTTCTTCTTTTATAAGTTTATATTTTTTTTATTAAAAGTAAATTATTTAAATTATATTTGTCTTGCACATAATTTATTTTTAATTTATAATTCTATAAAAATTAACTAATAAATAATTAAAATGAATATTTAAAATTATAATGAATACAAATAAAATTGAGATTTATTTTTTATTTTTCAAGATATACTAGTTTTATGGTTTAAGTATTTAGGTGTTTTGTGGTTTAGTGATTTAAGTGTTTAGGACTTTAGTGATTTATAGTTTTTATTTAAAGAAGGAAAAAATAAAAAATTAAATTTTTTGATTTTTTAATTTTTGAAGGTTATAACCTTAGAAAATATAATAATTTTTAATTTTTTTTAAATGTTAATATAATACTTAGTTATAATATTCTTTATAATTATATATAATGTAAACTCAATATAAATAATTTTATTAATAAATATTATAATAATGATCAATAAAAAATTAATAAACTATTATTAATAAGAATGATATAAATTAAAATATAATTGTAAAAACTAAAATGATTCAAAATCAAAATAAAATATATTACAAAATAATAAAATTTTGTTTTTTAAATTTTGCCTCTTTATATAAGGATATATATTTTTTTGATGAAAAATAAATTATTTAAATTAGATCCGTCTCACTAATAATTTATTTTGTAATTAATGTTTCTATAAAAGTAAACTTATAAATAATTATAATAAAAATTTAAAATTATACTTAATAAAAATTAAATTGAGATTTATGATTTTTTATTAATGTACACCTGTTTAATGGTCTAAGTATTTAGAGGTTTTATCATTTAGGAGTTTAGCAAATTATGTTTTTAGGCATTTAGTGGTTTATAGGTTTTATTTAAACAATAAAATAACAAAAAGAAAAATCGTAATTTTTTCTCATTTTCATAGGTTATAACCTTTGAAAATATAATAATATTTAAAATTATTTGAAATGTGAATACAATATTTAGTTATAATAATATTAATAATTATATATCATATAAATTCAATATAAACAATTTTATTAATAGATAATATAATAATGATCAAAATTTAAATTAATAAACTATTAATAAAAAGATAGATATTAATTAAAAATATTACCAAACCCAAATTGATTCAAAATTAATGTAAAATATATTACTGGATAATAATTTTTTATTTTTACTTCTTTTATAAGCGTATATTATTTTTTGATTAAAAATAAATTTTTTAAATTATATTTGTCGCACTGATAATTTATTTTGTCATAAATTTTTCTATAAAAATAAAGTTATAAATAATTAAAATGAATATGTAAAATAATAATAAATTGAAATAAAAATTAGATTTATTAATTATTAAGTAGCATAAAGCAGTTTAATGGTTTATGTATTTAGGCATTACGGGCCTTAGGAGTTTACTGATTTAACTGAGTATGCATTTAGTGGTTTATAGGTTTTATTTAAAAATTAAAATAACAAAATATTTATTTTTATTTTTTTTTGATATTTTCTAAGGTTATAAACTTTGTAAATATAATAATTTTTAAATTTTTTTCAAAAGTGAATTCAATATTTAGTTATAATAATCATTATATTTATATATCATATAAATTCAATATAAACAATTTTATTTATAAATATTTTAATAATGATCAAAAAATAAATTAATAATCTATTATTAATAAGATAGATATAAATTAAAATATAATAAAAAAAGCTAAAATGATTCAGAAGAAATTAAAATATATTACTATATAATAATTTGCTGTTTTGAAATTTTAATTTCTTTTAAAAAGTTTATCTATATTTTTTTGATCAAAATTAATTTATATAATTATATTTGTCTAACTTATAATTTATTTTTTAATTCATATTTATATAAATATAAACAAATAAATAATTAAAATGAATATTAACAATTATAATGAAAAGATAATATTGAGATTTATTATTTATTATTTTGGGTATACCGGTCTAATTTAAATTAGAATTGTCTTACTAATAATTTATTTTGTAATTAATATTTCTAAAAAAATAATTTTTTAAATAATTAAAATACAAATTTAAATTTATACTGAATAAAAATTAAAATGAGATTTATGAATTATTATTAATGTATACCAGTTTAATGGTTTATGTATTTAGAGGTTTTGTTGTTTAGTAGTATAGTGATTTATGTTTTTAGGCATTTAATGGTTTATAGATTTTATTTAAACAATAAATAACAAAAAAATTATTTTTGATATTATTTAAAATTTTCAAAGATTATAACATTTGAAAATACAATAATTTTTAAATTTTTTCAAATGTAAATATAATATTAAGTTATAATAATCTTAATAATTATAAGTCATTTAAATTCAATATAAATAATTATATTACTAGATATTATAATAATGATCAAAAAAAAATTAATAAACTATTATTAATAACATAGATATTATTTAAAATATATTTGAAAAATCTAAATTTATTCAAAATCAAAGTAAAATATCTTACTAAATAATAAATTATATAAATTATAATTTATATTTGTCTTACTTATAATTTATTTTGTAATTTATAATCCTATAATAATAAACTAATAAATAATTAAAATGAATATTTAAAATTATAATGAATACAAATAAAATTGATATTTATTATTTATTATTCAGGATATATCAATTTAATGGTTTAAGTATTTAGGTGTTTTATGGTTCAGAAGTTTAGTGATTTAATTGTTTAAGTCCATTAGTGATTTATAGTTTTTATTTAAAGAATGGAAAAACAAAAAATTTAATTTTTTGATTTTTTTTTAATTTTTGAAGGTTATAACCTTTGAAAATATAACAATTTTTAATTTTTTTTAAATGTGAATATAATATTTAGTTATAATAATCTTAATAATTTTATATAATGTTAACTAAATATAAATAATTTTATTAATAAATATTATAATAATGATCAATAAATTAATTAATAAACTTGTATTAATAAGAATGATATAAATTAAAATATAATTGTAAAATCTAAAATGATTGAAAATCAAAATAAGAAATATTAATAAAATATAATTTTTTATTTTAAAAATTATGCCTCTTTTTATAAGCACATATATATTTTTTTGATAAAAAATAAATTATTTAAATTATATCTCTCTCACTAATAATTTATTTTGTAATTATTATTTTTATAAAAATAAACTGATAAATAATTAAAATGAATATTTAAAATTATAATGAATAGTAATAAAAATGAGAATTATAATTTATTATTTAGACTATACTAATTTAATGTTTTGAGTATTTATGAGCTTCGAGGATTAGGAGTTTAGTCATTTTAGTATTTAGTCATTTAGTGGTTTATAGGTTTTATTTCAAAAATAAAATAATAAAAAGTATTTTTGTTATTTTTTCTCATTTTTGAAGGTTATAACATTAGAAAATATAATAATTTTTAATTTTTTTTTGGAAAGTGAATACTATACGAAGTTAATAATCAAAATAATTAAATATCATATAAATTCAATATAAATTATTTTATTGGTATATTTTATAATAATGATCATAAAAAAATAATAAACAATTATTAATAAGATAAATATTATTTAATATATATTTGCAAAATCTAAAATGATTCAAAATCAAAGTGAAATATTTTACTAAATATTAATTTTAAATTTTTAAATTTTTGTATCCATTTATCTACTTATATATTTTTTGATAAAAAATAAATTTTTTAAATTATATAAGTCTCACTAATAATTTATATTTTAATTTATATTTCTATAAAAATAAACTAATAAATAATTAAGTTGTATGTTTAAAATTATAATGAATACTAATAAAAATGAGATTTATTATTTATTATATATGGTATACCAGTTTAATGGTTAAATTATTTAGGGGTTTTGTCATTTAGAAGTTTAGAAATTTATGTTTTTAGGCATTTTGTGGTTTATAGGTTTTATTTATATAATAAAAATAAATTTTTTTTTTGATCTTTTATGATTTTCAAAGGTTATAAACTTTGAAAAGAAATTAATTTTTAAAATTTTTTGAAATGTGAATACCATGTATTATTATATTAATCTTACTAATTATATATCATATAAATTAAATAGAAATAATATTAATGATAGATATTATAATAATGATCAAAAATTAAATTAAGAAACTATTATTTAAAATCTAAATATTAATTAAAATATATTTACATAACACAAAATGATTCAAAATCAAATCAAAATATATTACTAAATAATAATATTTAATTTTTAAATTTGTCCTTTTTTAAGCTTATATATATTTTTTTGATTTAATATAAATTATTTAAATATTATTTGTTTCATTTGAAATTTATTTTGAATTAATTTTTCTAAAAAATTAAACTATAAATAATAAAAATGAATATTTAAAATTATTATAAATAGAAATATAAATGAGATTTATTATTTAATAAGTAGAATAAAGCTATTAAAAGGTTTATGTATTTAGGGGTTTCGGGGTTTATGAGCTTACTGATTTAAGTAAGTTATCATTTAATGATCTATAGGTTTTATTTAAAAAATGAAATAACAAAAAATTTATTTTTGTTATTTTTTCTCATTTTTTAAGGTTATAACTTTTGAAAAGATAATAATTTTTAATTTTTTTTTAAAATGAATACAATATTTATTTATAATAATCATAATAATTATATATCATATAAATTCAATATAAACAAGTACATTGATAGATATTCTAATAATTATCAAAAAAAAAATTAAAAATCTATTATGAAATGATTAATACAGATATAGAAATATATTAGTAAATAATCAAAACCTAAAATGATTCAAAAGCAAAGCAAAATATATTAGTAAATAATAATTAATTGTTTTTAAATTTTTATTCTTTTTATAAGCTTATCTATTTTTTGATTAAAAATAATTTTTATAAATTATATTTTTAACTCAATTTATTTTATAATTAATACAGATATACAAATAAAAAACTAAAAATCAAAATGATTTTTTGAAATTATAATGAAAACAAATAAAAATGAGATTTATTAATTATTATTTAGTGTATACCGTTTTAAGGATTATCTATATAGGGGTATCAGGATTTTTTTGTTTAGTGATTTAAGAGTTTAGGAATTTAGTGGTGTATAGGTTTTATTTAAACGATAAAATAACAAAAAAAATATATTTTTTATTTTTCATATGTTCAAAGGTTATAATCTTTGAAATCATAAAAATTTTAAAACTTTTTTCAAAAGTGAATACAATATTTATTTATAATAATTATTAAATATAAATAACATATAAATTCAATATAAACATTTTTATTGATAAATATTCTAATAATGATCAAAAAATAAATTAATAATCTATTATTAATAAGATATATATCATTTAGAATATAATTACAAATATTAAAATGATTCAGAAGCTAAGCAAAATATATTACTATATAATAATTTTTTGTTTTGAAATTTGTTTTTAAAAATTTGTCTATATTTTTTTAGATGAAAAATAATTAATATAAATTGTATTTATTTAACTCATAATTTATTTTGTAATTAATATTTATATAAAAGTAATCAAATAAATAATTAAAATGAATATTTAAAATTATAAGGAAAAAAATGAGATTTATTATTTATTATTTAGGGTATATCGGTTTAATTTAATTATATCTGTCTATTTAATAATTTATTTTGTAATTAATATTTCTATAAAAATAAACTGATAAATAATTAAAATAAAAATTTAAAATTAAACTGAATAAAAATTAAAATAAAATTTATGATTTATTATTAATGTATACAAGTTTAATTGTTTAAGTTTTAAGAGGTTTTGTCATTTAGGAGTTTAGCGATTGTGTTTTTAGGCATTTAGTGGTTTATTGCGTTTATTTAAACAATAAAATAACAAAAAAAAAATTATAATTTTTTATCATTTTTATAGGTCATAACGTTTGAAAATATAATAATATTTAAAATTTTTTGAAATGTGAATAAAATATTTAGTTATAATAAAATTAATAATTATATATCATATAAATTCAATATAAACAATTTTATTGATAGATATTATAATAATTATGAAAAATTATATTAATAAACTATTAATAATAAGATAGATATTAATTAAAAAATATTTAGAAAACCAAAATTGATTCAAAATTAAAGTAAAATATATTACTAAATAATAATTTTTAATTTTTAAATTTTACTTCTTTTATAAGCATATATATCTTTTTTGATTAAAAATAAATTATTTAAATTATATTTGTCGCACTCATAATTTTTTTTGTAATAAATATTTCTATAAAAATAAACTCTTAAATAATTAAAATGAATATTTAAAATTATAATAAATAGAAATAAAAATTAGATTTATTAATTATTATGTATTGTATAGCTGTTTAATGGTTTATGTATTTAGGTATTAAAGGGTTTAGGAGTTTAATGATTTAATTGTGTATGCATTTAGTGGTTTATAGGTTTTATTTAAAAAATAAAATAAGAAAAATTTATTTTTATTATTTTTTGATTTTTTCAAAGGTTAACCTTTGAAAATTTAATAATTTTTATTTTTTTTTCAAAAGTGAATTCAATATTTAGTTATAATAATCATTATATTTATATTTCATATAAATTCACTATAAATAATTTTATTGATAAATATTCTAATAATTATCAAACAATAAAATAACACTATATTATTAATAAAATATATATCAATTAAAATATAATTACAAAACCTAAAATGATTCAGAAGGAAAGCAAAATATATTACTATATAATAAATTTTTGTTTTGAAATTATTTCTTCTTTTTATAAGTTTATCTATATTTTTTGATAAAAAATAATTTATATAAATTATATTTGTCTAACTCATAATTTATATTGTAATTAATATTTAATAAAAATAAACGAATAAATAATTGAAATGAATATTTTAATTTATAATGAAAAAAATAATATTGAGATTTATTATTTATTATTAAGGGTATACCAACTTAAAAAATTATCTATTTAGGGTTTTCGTGATTTAGGACTTATTGACTTAAGTGTTTAGGCATTTACTAGTTTATAGGATTTATTTAAACAATGAAATAACAACACATTATTTTTGATATTTAGTAGTTTATAGGATTTACTTAATAATTAATAAATTGAATTTTTATTTCAATTTGTTATTATTTTAAATATTCATTTTAATTATTTATTAGTTTATTTTTATAGAAATTTTTATTACAAAATAAATTATGAGCGTGACACATATAATTTAAATAATTTATTTTTAATCAAAAAAAAAATATATACGCTTTTAAAAGAAGTATAAAATAAGTATTATTAAAAATTAAAAATTAAAAATTAAAAATTAATATCAACTAATATATTTTACTTTAATTTTGAATCAATTTGGGTTTTGTAAATATTTTTTAATTAATATCTATCTTATCATAAATAGTTTATTAATTTAATTTATGATCATTATTATAATATCTATCAATAAAATTGTTTATATTTATTTTATATGATATAGAATTATTAAAATAATTATAAGTAAATATTATATTCAAATTTCAAAAAAATTTAAATATTATTAAATTTTCAAAGGTTATAACATTTGAAAATGACAAAAAATTACCATTATTTTTTTGTTATTTTATTGTTTAAATAAAGCATATAAATCACTAAATGCCGAAAAACATAAATAGCTAAACTCCTAAACGAAAAAACCTCAAAATACTTAAACCATTAAACTAGTATATATTAATAATAAATCATAAATCTGATTTTAATTTTTATTCAGTATAATTTTAAATTTTTATTTTAATTATTTATCAGTTTATTTCTATACAAATATTAATTACAATATAAATTATTAGTGAGATAGATATAACTTAAATTAAACCGGTATACCCTAAATAATAAATCTCATTTTTTTTCATTATAATTTTTAATATTCATTTTAATTATTAATTTTATATTTTTATATAAATATTAAATAAAAAATAAATTATGAGTTAGACAAATATAATTTATGTAAAATATTTTTAATCAAAAAATATAGATAAACTTTTTAAAATAAAAAAAAATTTCAAAAAAAATTATTATATAGTAATATATTTTGCTTTGCTTATGAATCATTTTATGTTTTGTAATTATATTTTAATTGATATATATGATATTAATAATAAATTATTAATTAATTTTTTGATCATTATTAGAATATTTATCACTAAAATTGTTTATGTTGGAATATGATATATAAATATATTGATTATTATAACTAAATATTGAATTCACTTTTGAAAAAAAATTAAAATATATTATATTTTCAAAGGTTATAACCTTTAAAAATAGCAAAAAATAATAAAAATAAATTTTTTGTTATTTTATTTTTTAAATAAAACCTATAAACCACTAAATGCATACACAATTAAATCAGTAAACACCTAAACCCCATAATACCTAAATACATAAATTATTAAACTACAATATAATACATAATAATTAATAAATCTAATTTTAATTTCTATTTATTATAGTTTATATATTCATTTTAATTTTTTATTAGTTTATTTTTATAAAAATATTTATTACAAAATAAATTATAAGTGCGACAAATATAATTAAAATAATTTATTTTTAATCAAAAAATATATATACGCTTATAAAAGAAGTAAAAATTTAAAAATTAAAAATTATTATCCAGTAATATATATTACTTTAATTTTGAAACAATTTGGGTTTTGTAAATATTTTTTAATTTATATCTATCTTATTATTAATAGTTTATTAATTTAATTTTTGATCATTATTATAATATCTATCAATAAAATTATTTATATTGAATTTATATCATATATAATTATTAATCTTATTATAACTAAATATTATATTCACATTTTACAAAACATTAAATATTATTATATTTTCAAAGGTTTTAACCTATGAAAATGAGAAAAAATTACAAATTTTTTTTTGTTATTTTATTAATTAAATAAAACCAAAAAACAACTAAATGCCTAAAAACCTAAATCGCTAAACTCTTAAAGACAAAACCTCTAAATACTTATACCATTAAACTAGTATACATTAATAATAAATAATAAATTTCATTTTAATTTTTATTCAGTTTAATTTTAAATTTTTATTTTAATTAATTTTCAGTTTATTTTTATAGAAATATTAATTACAAAATAAAATATTAGTGAGACAGATCTAATTTAAATTAGACCGGTATACCCTAAATAATAAATAATAAATCTCATTATTTTTAATTATAATTTTAAATATTCATTTTAATTATTTGTTTGTTTATTTTTATATAAATATTAATTACCAAATAATTTATGAGTTACACAAATATAATTTATGTAAATTATTTTTCATTAAAAAATTATAGATAAACTTTTTAAATGAAAAAAAATTTCAAAGCAAAAAAAATATTATATAGTAATATATTTTGTTTTGCTTCTGAATCATTTTAGTTTTGTAATTATATTTTAATTGACATCTATCTTATTAATAATAGATTATTAAGTTATTTTTTCATCATTATTAGAATATATTTAATATAAATGTTTATATTGAATTTATATGATATATAAATATAATGATTATTATAACTAATTATTGTATTCACTTTTGAAAAAAATTTAAAAATTATTATATTTTCAAAGGTTATAACCTTTGAAAATGTGAAAAAATAAAAAAAAATATTTTTTCATTGTTATTCTATTGTTTAAATAAACCCTATACACCACTAAATGCCTAAGCATTTAAATCTCTAAACTACAAAATCCGATACACCTATATAGATAATACTTTAAATCGGTATACCCTAAATAATAATTAATAAATTTTATTTTTATTTGTTTTCATTATAATTTAAAAAATTCATTTTGATTGTTTAGTTTGTTATTTTTATATATGTATTAATTATAAAATAAATTATGAGTTAAAAATATAATTTATACAAATTATTTTCAATCAAAAAATTGATAAGCTTATAAAAAGAATAAAAATTTAAAAACAAATAATTATTATTTAGTAATATATTTTGCTTTGATTTTGAATCATTTTAGGTTTTTATAATATATTTTAAGTAATATCAATCTTATTCATAATAGATTTTTAATTTATTTTTTGATAATTATTAGAATATCTATCAATAAAATTGTTTATATTGAATTTATATGATATATAATTATTATGATTATTATAAATAAATATTGTATTCACTTTTGAGAAAATTTAAAAATTATTATATTTTAAAAGGTTATAATCTTAAAAAATGAGAAAAAATAATAAAAATAAATTTTTAGTTATTTTATTTTTTAAATAAAACCTATAGACCATTAAATGCTTACTTACATAAATTAGTAAGCTCATAAACCCCGAAACCCCTAAATACATAAAGATTTTAACATCTATATACTACTTAATAAATAATAAATCTCATTTTTATTTCTATTTATTATAATTTTAAATATTCATTTTAATTATTTATAGTTTAATTTTTTAGAAAATTAATTACAAAATAAATTTCGAGTAATACAAATATTATTTAAATAATTTATTTTTAATCAAAAAAAATATAAGCTTATAAAAATAAGGACAAATTTAAAAATTAAATATTATTATTTAGTAATATATTTTGATTTGATTTTGAATCATTTTGTGTTATGTAAATATATTTTAATTAATATTTATATTATTAATAATAGTTTATTAATTTAATTTTTGATCATTATTATATTACCTATCATTAAAATTGTTTATATTGAATTTATATGATATATAATTAGTAAGATTAATATAATTATACATGGTATTCACATTTCAAAAAATTTTAAAAATTATTTTATTTTTAAAGGTTATAACCTTTGAAAATCTGAAAAAATCTAAAAAATTTTTTTTTTAGATTTTTTATAATATAAATAAAACCTATAAACCACTAAATATCTAAAAACATAAATTAATAAACTCCTAAACGACAAAACTCCTTATAAATAAAACCATTAAACCGGTATACCACATATAATAAATCTCATTTAATTTGTATTCATTATAATTTTAAATATTCATTTTAATTATTTATTAGTTTATTTTTTATAAAAATATTAATTACAAAATAAATAATGAGTGAGACAACTATAATTTTAATAATTTATTTTTAATAAAAAAAAATATAAGCATTTAAAAAGAAGTAAAAATTTAAAAACAAAAAATTATTATTTAGTAATATCTTTTACTTTGATTTTGAATCATTATATATAGGTTTTGCAATTATATTTTAATTGCTATCAATCTTATTAACTATAATTTATTAATTTATTATTTGATCAATTTTATAATATCTAACAATAAAATTGCTTATATTGAATTTAAATGTCTTATAATTATTAAGATTATTATAACTAAATATTATATTTACATTTGAAAAAATTTAAAAATTATTATATTTTAGAAGGTTATAACCTACAAAAATGATAAAAAATAACAAAAATAATTTTTTTATTATTTTATTATTTAAATAAAACTTATAAACCACTAAATGCCTAAACATTTAAATCTCTAGTCTCCTAAACACCAAAATCTCCTAGGTACTTAAACCATTAAACCTATATAACCTAAATAATAAATAATCAATCTCATTTTTATTTGTATTCATTATAATTTTAAATATTCATTTTATTTATTTTTTAGTTTATTTTTATAGAAATATTAATTACAAAATAAATAATGAGTGAGACATATATAATTTAAATAAATTATTTTTTATAAAAAAAAATAAAAGCTTATAAAAATAAACAAAATTTCAAAAATTTAAAATTTTATTTAGTAATATAATTTACTTTGATTTTGAATGATTTTGGGTTCTACAAATATATTTTGATTAATATCTATCTTATTAATAATAGTTTATTAATTTATTTTTTGATCATTATAATAATATATTTTAATACAATTTTTTATATTAAATTTACATCAAATATAATTATTAAGATTATCATAACTAAGTATTGTATTCATATTTTAGAAAGATTAAAAAATTATTATATTTTCAAAGGTTGTGACCTTTGAAAATCACGAAAATTCATAAAAATAAATTTTTTGCTATTTCATTGATTAAATAAAACCTATAAACACATAAATGAGCAAACATATAAATCAAGGAATTCCTTAACCCCAAAACCACAAAAAACATAAACCATTAAAATGGTATACCCTAAATAATAAATCATAAATCTATTTTTATTAGTATTCATTATAATTTTAAATATTCATTTTAATTATTTATCAATTTATTTTATAGTAATATTAATTATAAAATAAATTATTAGTGAGACAGATATAATTTAAATAATTTATTTTTCATCAAAAAAAATATATGCTTATAAAATGATGCAAAATTTTTAAATAAAAAATTATTATTTTGTAATATATCTTATTTTGATTTTGAATCATTTTAGATTCTACAATTATATTTTAATTTATATTTTTCTTATTAATACTAGATTATTAATTTATTTATTGATCATTATTATAATATCTATTAATAAAATTATTTATATTTAGTTTACATTATATATAATTATTAATATTATTATAACTAAATATTATATTCACATTTAAAAAAATTAAAAATTATTATATTTTCAAAGGTTACAACCTTCAAAAATTAAAAAAATTCAAAAAATTAAATTTTTTGTTTTTTAATTCTTTAGATAATAACTATAAATCACTAATGGTTTAAACACTTAAATCACTAAACTCCTAAACCCAAAAACACCTAAATACTTAAATAATTAAACCGGTATATCCTGAATAATAAATAATAAATCTCAATTTTATTTGTATTCATTATAATTTTAAATAATGATTTTAATTATTTATTAGTTTATTATTATAGAATTATAAATTACAAAATAAATTATGAGTAAGACAAATTAATTTAAATAAATTATTTATTATAACAAAAATATAAAGTTATAAAAAAAGCAAAACATTAAAAAATTATTATTAAGTAATATATTTTACTTTAATTTTGAATAAATTTAGATTTTGCAAATATATTTTAAATAATATCTATCTTATTAAAAATAGTTTATTAAATTATTTTTGATAATTATTATAATAACTAGCAATGTAATTATTTATATTGAATTTAAATGAATTATAATTATTAAGATTATTATAACAAAATATTATATTTACATTTGAAAAAATTTTAAAAATTATTATATTTTCAGAGGTTATATCCTTCAAAAATTAAAAAAATAATAAAAATAAATATTTTGTTATATCATTGTTTAAATAAAACTTATAAACCACTAAATTCCTAAACACTTAAACCTCTAAACTCCTAAACACAAAAGCCCCTAAATACTTAAACTTTTAAACTCGTAATCCTTAAATATAATTTAAATAATTTATTAAAATATTAATTACAAAATAAATTATGAGTGATACAAATATAATTTAAATAATTTATTTTTCATCAAAAAAAAATATAAGCTTATAAAAAGAAGCAAAACCTTTAAAAAATTATTATTTAGTAATAAATTTTACTTGGATTTTGAATATTTTAAGGTTTTGCAATTATATTTTAATTTATATCTATCATATTAATAATAGCATATTAATTTATTTTTTGATAATTGATATACTATCTATCAATAAAATTGTTTATATTAGTTTATATTATATATAATTATATTGATTATTATTACTAAATAATATATTCACATTTTTAAAAAATTTTAAAATTATTATATTTTCAAAGGTTATTTCATTTGTTATTATTTATTATTATTTCAATAATAATATTTTTAAAATTATTATAATATCAATTATTGTATTTTAAAATTATAATTATTTTAAAAAATTATTATTTAGTAATAAATTTTACTTGGATTTTGAATATTTTTGGGTTTTGCAATTATATTTTAATTTATATCTATCATATTAATAATAGCATATTAATTTATTTTTTGATAATTGATATACTATCTATCAATAAAATTCTTTATATTAGTTTATATTATATATAATTATAATGATTATTATTACTAAATAATGTATTCACATTTTTAAAAAATTTTAAAATTATTATATTTTCAAAGATTATTTCAAAGGTTATTTTTTGAATATTATAATTTAGTATTCACATTTTTCACCTTTGAAAATGTGAAAAAATATCAAAAATAATTTTTTTGTTATTTCATTGTTTAAATAGAACCTATAAACCATTAAATGCCTAAAAACATAAATTGCTAAAGTCATAAATAAAAAAAACCTCTAAATACATAAAATATTTAACTAGTATACATTAATAAGAATTCATAAATCTCATTTTAATTTTTATTCAGTATAATTTAAAATTTGATTTTAAATATTTATCAGTTTATTTTTATAGAAATATTAATTACAAAATAAATTATTAGTGACATAGATCTAATTTAAATTAGACTGGTATACCCAAAATAATAAAGAATAAATCTCAATATTATTTTTTATATTATAATTTTAAATATTCATTTTAATTATTTATTTGTTTATTTATATATAAATATTAATTACAAATTAAATTGAGCTAGACAAAAATAATTTATATAAATTATTTATCATCAAAAAAATATGGATAAACATTTTAAAAGAAAAAAAAATTTAAAAAGAAAAAATTATTATATAGTAATATATTTTGATTTCTTCTGAATCATTTTAGGTTTTTTAGTATATTTTAATTGATATCTATCTTATTAATAATAGATTATTAATTTATTTTTGATCATTTTTAGAAAATATATCAATAATATTGTTTATATTGAATTTACATGATATATAATTATTAAGATTATTATAACTAAATATTGTATTCACATTTGAAAAAAAATTAAAAATTATTATATTTATAAAGGTTATAAACTTCAAAATTGATAAAAAATTTGAAATTTTTTTTTTGTTATTTCATTATTTAAATAAAACATATAAACTACTAAATGCCTAAACACTTAAATCACTAAACTCCTAAACTCCAAAAAACTTTAACCATTAAACCAGTATATCCTAAATAATTAATCATAAATTTCATTTTTATTTGTATTCAATAATTTCAATATTCATTTTAATTACTTATTAGATTATTTTTATAAAAATATTAAATGCAAAATAAAATTATGAATGAGACAAAGATAATTTAAATAATTTATCTTCATCAAAAAAATTTATGAGCTTATAAAAAGAATCAAAAATTTAAAATAAAAAATTATTATTTAGTAATATATTTTACTTTGATTTTGAATCTTTTTAGGGTTTATAAATATATTTTAATTAAGATCTATCTTATTAATAATAGTTTATTAATTTATTTTATGATCAGTATTATAATATCGATCAATAAAATTATTTATATTAAATTAACATGATATTTAATTTTTATGATTATTATAATTAAATATTGTATTAACATTTGAAAAAAAATTAAAAATTATAATATTTTTAATGGTTATAACCATGAAAATGAAAAAAAATCATAAAATTAATTTTTTTGTTTATTAATTTTTTAAATAAAACCGATAAACCACAAAATAGCTAAATACTTAAATTACTAAACTCCTAAACCCTAATACTGCTGCACCACACACACATAACTAGGGACCACAGTACACACGTGCACATCTTCTTGTCCATTTTGGTGTAGCATTTAGAGGGACCATCAAGTCCTGGAAGTAGCCAGAGGTATGGGCCACCAGCTTAGAGAGGGCCCCGCTAGCAAGCCGGGATGATAACATTCAGACAAGAGACGAGACCGAGCAAAGTGGTCGGTAGTAAACCCAGGAGTAGCTAGGAGTGGGTCCCGCTAGACCTATCAGGCAGCATAGAGGGCCACCCAACCGTCACCCAATAGGAGTAGCAGTTAATCCATAATTAATTGGAGAGCTGGCATAATCTGAAGAATCACCAAGCATGGCCAGTAAGCAATGGAGTCAGACCAGCCACACGGGAATGAAAGATTCAAACTTGTAGTTTATGTTTGTAGTCTTATTTGTATTATGGACTTTGTATGCACCATGTACTTGTAGAGACGGATCATGACATACTCACACACACAATCTTGTCGGTTCTCTATGTAGCATGCATTGAGGGCAACTGGACCCATGAATATCTCTAAGTAGGGCCTACTAATGCATTTTGTAAATACACATTAGGCGATGCTACACTCCCAGGAGCAGAAGACCCATCATTATAGCATTTTGTAAATTTACTTGTATTCTAGCATGGTTGTACGCGTAGATAATTAGACTATGAGATGGACCTCATCACACATGCACATCGATGCATGCATATTTTTTGATATTTTGTTGGTGCAACATACAACCACTTCTTGGAGCTCGAGGAGGAAGCATTCTAACCCAAGAGATACTCTTTTGAGGATCATTAGAGCAAAAGAATGTGGAATTCAGAGGTGAGAATGAATTGACAAAGTGCCATAGATATGGACTTGTGGATTTATGGGTATTCAGTTTTTCATGTATTCCATTGCATAGCAATGACATAGGCAAACACTTGATGCTGCATGTCACACACATGCACAATCTTATATTTGCATAGTTTTAATATGGTGCATCATTCACGTTCCTCCAAAAGGCTTGGACAAATCCGAATGGAAAGGACGTAGTGCGCATAATGACTCAATGCCAACTCTGATGTCCGGGAATGCCAGGTGATTTTAGTTGTATTCGTATGCTTGGAATTAATAGGCATTATATTTTTTTAATGTATTTTATGCATAGAATCATTAAGGTGCATAGGATTTGGTTGGCTGGCCTAAATTAGTCAGCTTTTTAGTCTCTTTTAAGTTGTGTGACTAAATGATAAATAAAGTGTGTATTTTCCAAAAAAAACAAAAAAAAAATAAATGCTAAACTTTAAATCCTAAACCTTAAAACATAAACTATAATCCTACTCCATAAACAAAGTCATGACTCAAGGGGTGAGTATGGATTCAGTCTCTTTCTTGCTTTAGATTTTTTTAGCATTACCAATTGTCATGATTGTATATTTTGTCTCTAGAACACAAAATCATATCGATGAGAATATGCCATAACTTGTGTCTCTCCGTTGAACATATTGTCTTGGCACTATGAATGATCATGAATACATATTTAATCACTATAATACTAGGTCACAGTATTGGATATGACCATAGCTTGTGCATTTTATCTTTATATTGCAAAGTCATTGCTCTAGGAATGATTGTAACTTTGGACATTCCTCAAGAGCAAAAGTCATGACCCTAGAAATAGTTAAAGCTCGAGTACTACTCTTTATAACTTTCTATAGCTAAAATTCTTTGGATTGGAAATATCACTATGGCTTTTTCCTTTGATTTGTGACTTCAAGTGTCAATATGCAAGACTAATATATTGGGCAATGATTAAAACCTTTTATACTTTTGAATATGATTCATTTATACCTTTTTGGGTATTGTGAGCTTGTATACATAACTCATTTTATATAACAAGAAAGAAATGATATTTTTCATATCCATGAGGATATAAAAAAAGGCTTAGACATTCTAATAAAATAAATTTTTTGACTCTTGATTGAAAGAGAGCCCATACTTCTTGCCATGCTCAAACCACCCTAGGGCTAGTTTGTTCTATTGTCTACAATGTGGTTATTTTTTTAGAGGTGAACTATGTTTTAAAAAAATTGCTTTGAGTGTGTGCATGAGAGATATTTTAGAAGAAATTACAATAATCAATATAAATAGCATCCTAAACTACTAGCTATTTCAACACATAGGGGTACAACTTTGGTTTAGTCTGTTAGCGTACATGAGTCAAATTACCTTTAATAGCCCAGTGATTCAACATCAAATATGATGAGACATAATTTCGATAAAGTAAAAGCTCCTATAATTTTGGATAGATCTTTAGCAATCATTATAGAGTTGAGAGAAGAATAAAATAAATTATTTTAATTATTCATTATAATTTAAATTTTTATTTTATTTTGTTTATCAGTTTATTATTATAGAAATATTAATTACAAAATAAATTATTAGTGAGACGGATCTAATTTAAATTAAACTGATATATCCTAAATAATAAAGAATAAATCTCATTTTTTTTCATTTTAATTTTAAATATTCAAATTTAATTATTTATTTGTTTATTTTTATATAAATATTAATTACAAAATAAATTATGAGTTACACAAATATAATTTATATAAATTATCTTTCATCAAAATAATATAGATAAACTTTAAAAAAAAATTCAAAACAAAGAATTATTATATAGTAATATATTTTGCTTTGTTTCTGAATTATTTTAGGTTTTGTACTTATATTATAATAGATATCTATCATATTAATAATAGATCATTAATTTATTTTTTGATCATTATTAGAATATTTATCAATAAAATAGTTTATATTGAATTTATATGATATATAAATATAATGATTATTATAACTAAATATTGAATTCACTTTGGAAAAAAATATTAAAATATTTATATTTTCTAAGGTTATAACCTTTGAAAATATCAAAAAATAATAAAAATAAATTTTTTGTTTTTTTATTTTTTAAATAAAACCTATAAACTACTAAATGCATACACAGTTAAATAAGTAAACTCCTAGAACCCGTAATGCATAAATACAGTAACCATTAAACCGATATATAATACATAATAAATAATAAATCTAATGTTTATTTCTATTTATTATAATTTTAAATATTCATTTTAATTATTTATTAGTTTATTTTTATTTAAAAATTTATTACAAAATAAATTATAAGTGTAACAAATATAATTTAAATAATTTATTTTTAATGAAATAATATATATACGCATATAAAAGAAGTAAAAATTTAAAAATTTAAAAATATTATCCAGTAATATATTTTACTTTAATTTTGAATCAATTTGGGGTTTGTAAATATTTTTTAATTAATTTCTCTCTTTATTAATAGTTTATTAATTTACTTTTTGATCATTATTATAATATCTATCAATAAAATTGTTTATATTAAATTTATATGATATATGATTATTAATATTATTATAACCAAAATATTATATTTACATTTAAAAACATTTAAATATTATTATATTTCAAAGGTTATAACCTATGAAAATCAGAAAAAATTATAAACATTTGTTTATTATTTTTTTGTTTAAATAAAACCTATAAACCACTAAATTCCTAAAAACATAAATCGCTAAATTTTCAAATGACAAAACATCTAAATACTTAAACCATAAACTGGTATACATTAATAATAAATCATAAATCTCATTTTAATTATTATTCAGTATAATTTAAAATTTTTATTTTAATTATTTATCAGTTTATTTTTATAGAAATATTAATTATAAAATAAATTATTATTGAGACAGATATAATTATAATTAAACCGATATACCCTAAATAATAATTAATAAATCTCATTTTTTCTTTCTTTATAATTTTAAATATTCATTTTAATTATTTATTTGTTTATTTTTATATAAATATTAATTACAAAATAAATTGAGTTAGACAAATATAATTTATATAAATTATTTTTAATCAAAAAATATAGATAAACTTATTTAAAAAAAAATCAAAACAAAAAATTATTATATTGTAATATATTTTGCTTTGCTTCTGAATTATTTTAGGTTTTGTAATTATATTTTAATTGATATCTACCTTATTAATAATAGATTATTTATTTATTTTTTGATCATTATTAGAATATTTATCAATAAAATTGGTTATATTGAATTTATATGATATATAAATATAATGATTATTATAACTAAATATTGTATTCACTTTTAAAAAAAATTTAAAAATTATTATATTTTCAAATGTTATAACCTTAAAAAATGAGAAAAAATAATAAAAATTAATTTTTTGTTATTTCATTTTTTAAATAAAACCTATATATCATTAAATGCTTACTTACTTAAATCAGTAAGCTTATAAATCCCGAAACTCCTAAATACATAAACCTTTTAACAGGTATATAATACTTAATAAATAATAAATCTCATTTTTATTTTTATTTATTATAATTTTAAATATTCATTTTAACTATTTATAGTTTAATTTTTTAGAAAAATTAATTACAAAATTAATTTCGAGTGATACAAATATTATTTAAATAATTTATTTTAATAAAAAAAATATTAGCTTATAAAAAGAAGGAAAGTTTTAAAAATTAAATATTATTATTTAGTAATATATTTTGATTTGATTTTGAATCATTTCGTGTTATGTAAATATATTTTAATTAATATTTATATTATTAATAATAGAATATTAATTTAATTTTTGATCATTAATATAATATCTATCATTAAAATTATTTATATTGAATTTATATGATATATAATTAGTAAGATTAATATAAATATACATTGTATTCACATTTCAAAAAATTTTAAAAATTATTTTATTTTCAAAGATTATACCTTTAAAAATTTAGAAAAAATCAAAAAAATAATTTTAAATTTTTATTATATAAATAAAACCTATAAACCACTAAATGCCTAAAAACATAATTTGCTAAACTCCTAAATGACAAAACTCCTAAATAATCAAACCATTAAACAGGTATACCATATATAATAAATCATAAATCTCATTTTAATTTGTATCCATTATAATTTTAAATATTCATTTTAATTATTTATTAGTTTATTTTTTATAGAAATATCAAACACAAAATAAATAATTAGTGAGACAAATATAATTTTAATAATTTTTTTTAATCAGAAAAAAATAAGCTTATATAAAGAAGTAAAAATTTTAAAAAAAATTATTATTTAGTAATTTATTTTAATTTGATTTTGAATCATTATATATAGGGTTTGTAATTATATTTTAATTGTGATCAATCATATTAATAATAGTTTATTAATTTATTATTTGATCATTTTTATAATATCGGATAATAAAATTACTTATATTAAATTAAAATGTTTCATAATTATTAAGTTAAGACAACTAAATATTATAATTACATTAGAAAAAAATTTAAAAATTATTATATTTTCAAAGGTTATAACCTTCAATAATGATAAAAAATCACAAAAATAATTTTATATTATTTTATTATTTAAATAAAATTTTTAAACCACTAAATGCCTAAAAATTTAAATCTCTAGACTCCTAAACCCCAAAAACCCCTAAATACTTAAACCATTAAACCTATATAACCTAAATAATAAATAATAAATTTCATTTTTATTTGTATTCATTATAATTTTAAATATTCATTTTAATTATTTTTAGTTTATTTTTATAGAAATATTAATTACAAATTAAATAATGGGTGAGACATATATAATTTTTATATATTATTTTTTATGAAAAAAAATATAAGCTTATAAAAAAAATAAATTTTCAAAAATTTAAAATTTTATTTAGTAATATAATTTACTTTGATTTTGAATTATTTTGGGTTCTACAAATATATTTTAATTAATATCTATCTTATTAATAATAGTTTATTAATTTATTTTTCGATCATTTTAATAATATATATTAATAAAATTTTTTATTTTAAATTTACATCAAATATAATTATTAAGATTATTATAACTAAGTATTCTATTCATATTTTAGAAAGATTAAAAAATAATTATATTTTCAAAGGTCATAACCTTTGAAAATCACGAAAATTCATAAAAATAAATTTTTTGTTATTTCTTTGATTAAATAAAACCTATAAACACCTAAACGTGCAAACATATAAATCAATACACTCATTAACCACAAAAAACTTAAACATTAAATAGTTATACCCTAAATAATAAATCATATATCTCATTTTTATTAGTATTCATTACAATTTTAAATATACATTTTAATTATTTATTAGTTTATTTTTATAGAAATATAAGTTAAAAATTAAATTATTAGTGAGACAAATATAATTTAAATATTTTGTTTTTCATCAAAAAATATATAGGCTTATAAATAGATACAAAAATTTAAAAATTTAAAAATTTAAAAATTTAAAAATTTAAAATTAATATTTAGTAAAATATTTCACTTTGATTTTGAGTCATTTTAGGTTTTGCAAATATATTTTAAACAATATCTATCTTATTAATAATATGTTATTATTTTTTTAAGATCATTATTATAATAAATATCAATAAAATAGTTTATATTGAATTTATATGTTATATAATTATTATGATTATTATAACTTCATATTGTATTCGCTTTTAAAAAAAATTAAAATTTATTATATTTTCAAAGCTTATAACTTTCAAAAATGAGAAAAAATAACAAAATTAAATTTTTTGTTATTTTATTTTTTATATAAAACCTATAAACCACTAAATGACTAAATACTAAAATGACTAAACTTCTAAACCCCGAAGCCCATAAATACTTAAAACATTAAATTAGTATAATCTAAATAATAAATCATAAATCTCAGTTTTATTAGTATTCATTATACTTTTAAATATTTATTTTAATTATTTATCAGTTTATTTTTATAGAACTATTAATTACAAAATAAATTATTAGTGCGACATATATAATTTAAATAATTTATTTTTCATCAAATAAAAAATGCTCATAAAAAGAGGCAAAATTTTAAAAATAAAAAATTATTACTTAATAATATATCTTATTTTGATTTTGAATTATTTTAGATTTGACAATTATATTTTAATTTATATCATTCTTATAAATACAAGTTTATTAATTTATTTATTGATCATTATTATAATATCTATCAATAAAATTATTTATATTGAGTTTACATTATATATAATTATTAAGATTATTATAACTAAATATTCTATTCACATTTAAAAAAAATTTAAAATTATTATATTTTCAATGGTTAAAACCTTCAAAAATTAGAAAAAATCAAAAAATTAAATTTTTTGTTTTTTTATTCTTTAAATAAAAACTATAAATCACTAAAGGTCTAAATTATTAAATCACTATACTCCTAAACCATAAAACACCTAAATACTTAAACCATTAAACCGATATATCCTGAATAATAAATAATAAATCTCACTTTTATTTGTATTTATTATAATTTTAAATATTCATTTTAATTATTTAGTAGTTTATTATTTTAAAATTATAAATTACAAAATAAATTATGAGTAAGACAAATATAATTTAAATTATTTATTTTTAATAACAAAAATATAAACTTATAAAAAAAGCAAAACATTAAAAAAATTATTATTTAGTAATATATTTTACTTTGATTTGAATAAATTTAGATTTTCAAATACTTTTTAAATAATAACTATTTAATTAATAATAGTTTATTAATTTCTATTTTGATCATAATTACAATATCTAGCACTATAATTATTTATATTGAATTTAAATGAATTATAATTATGAAGATTATTATAAATAAATATTATATTTACATTTAAAAAAATTTAAAAATTATTATATTTTCAAAGGATATATCTTCAAAAATTATAAAAAATAATAAAATAAATATTTTGCTATATCATTGTTTAAATAAAACTTATAAACCACTAATGCCTAAACACTTAAACATCTAAACTCCTAAACAAAAAGCCCCTAAATACTAAACCTTTAAACTCAGTAATCCTAAAATATAATTGAAATAATTTATTAAAATATTAATGACAAAATAAATTATGTAGTGATACAAATATAATTTAAATAATTTATTTTTCATCAGAAAAATATATAAGCTTATAATAAGAATCAAAAACTAAAAAACAAAATATATTTTAGTAATACATTTTACTTGGATTTTGAATAATTTTAGGTTTTGCAATTATATTTTAATTTATATCCATCATAATAATAATAAAATATTAATTTATTTTTTGATAATTTATATCATATCTATCAATAAAATTGTTTATATTTAGTTTATATTATATATAATTATAAAGATTATTATTACTAAATATTGTATTAACATTTTTAAAAAATTTTAAAATTATTATATTGTCAAAGGTTATAACCTTTGAAAATGTGAAAAAAAATCACAAATAATTTTTTTGTTATTTCATTTTTAAACAAAACCTATAAACCACTAAATGCCTAAAAACATAAATCGCTAAAGTTTAAACGACGAAAACTTTAAATACATAAAATATTAAACTGGTATAAATTAATAATAATTCATAAATATCTTTTTAATTTTTATTGAGTATAATTTTTAATTATTATTTTAATTATTTATCAGTTTATTTTTATTTAAATATTAATTACAAAATAAATTATTAGGGAGACAGATATAATTTAATTTAAACTGGTATACCCTAAATAAAAAAGAATAATTCTCATTTTTTTTCATTATAATTTTAAATATTCATTTTAATTATTTATTTGTTTATTTTTATATAAATATTAATTAAAAAATAAATTAAATTCTAGACAAATATAATTTAAATAAATTATCTTTCATCAAAAAAATATAGATAAACTTTTTAAAAGAAAAAAAAATTTAAAAAAAAATTTAAAAAAATTATTATATAGTAATATAATTTGCTTGGCTTCTGAATCATTATAGGTTTTGTAATTATATTTTAATTGATATATATCATATAATAATAGATTATTAATTTA